>PVJX010018875.1:0-35831 GCA_004027295.1 Dolichotis patagonum
TCTTATCCAAGTCTATGCTTTATCTTCTCGACATCATTCACAAGAATACAAAGTCATGGTGGTCCAAAATAAGCTCATCACCACAGCCCCTGTCCTCACTGCTTCCACACTTACTCTCGTCCTGGAGTCCTAACCTTAGAGTACTGCCATTCACCCAGTGGCCAGAGCAGGAAATGGGAGAAACAGCCCTGATACCACCGCCTCCCACCCTCCCACATCCAGTTACCCACACCCTATGAACTCTCAAATATGTGCCCTCCTCCTACTCTAGAAGACTCTCTGCAGCAGCTGTATAACTGGGCTCCGCATTTTCTTACTATACTTTATTCAATATATGCTCCACTGATAATCTACAAATGCAAATCTGATTTGAGCTCATTCAGCTACAATCATGGCAGGAAGATCCACTGTCCTTAGGACAAATGTGAAACCCCTCCCTGGATAGTACAAGATCTACGGTGCCCCCAAGATCTATGATAAACTGTCAGTATCAACACTCTTAAAAGCTTCCTGTTCCCATTTTACAGGCAACAATGTTCCCAACATTGGGCAGAATGCCCAGGGTAATGTAGACGCTCAATAAGCCTGTGAGGCTTGAATGAATGGGTCAAATACATGGAGATGCTAGAGGAGCTTAACGCTGTACATGAGCTCGACTCTTGAGCTACACAATATTAAGCACACAACTTAAATCACTGGCAAAAGCCTAGCAAAAATGTCAGTCTGCATAAGATAATTGGCAGCATTAGTTTGAGGTCTTCGAGGTGAGACATTGGTGACGAAGCAGGGAACACACTGGCTCACTGTCAGGCAGGCAGGGTTGTGCCCCAGCTCACTGTGGTCACACCCAGTGTGACTCAACACCTCTGCACTTAGAGTGTGGGGTGCGCTGTTCACAGAGTGCTGATAGGAAACAAACACGGCGGGAAGAGGGATGCAGGGACTAAGGACGGACACACACACACCAGCTGTGCCACAAAGGGGTCAAATAAACCCTAAGGAATCAAGAGCAAGTTACAAGAGAGAAAAAAGGCAGGGGGGCTACCTATGAAACCTCACTTGACACCCACAATACCAAAGGATTGCTTTGAAACTTTCCCTGATTATTCCTTATGTTTTCTGTAAACTCCACTAAGACACAGCCTTTGGAGGCTTTGCCAAAGCAGAGAGGCAAACACGTTCCCAAAGCCTGTCCGCCCCTTCATCTTAGGCATCGCTGCGAAGTCAGAGGAGAGAAAAGAGTGGAGAAAGAAAAATGCAAAGGCAACAGAATCAAGGCCATTCCAGCCCAAAGCCACCTCGGGATGAAGCAGCGATCTCATTAAGAAGGTGGGCTGCCAAGAGCCTGTCGAGCCTCAGCGAGGGGTCTCGATGTCGGGTGAGGAATAAAAAGCTACCATGACTCCTGTGACCACGTGACTGCTCTGATGCCCATTAGGCATTAAAAGAGATGTTTTCCCTGAAGGAAAGCGACAGTCTAATAGGATTCCAAGGGCAACTGAAGGGCAGGCTGAAGCCCCACAAGCACAGGAAGGAAGCAGCCTCCGAGGGACTCGGCATCATGGGCAAGGAAATTGCTGCTGTGAAGGATACAGGCAGCCTCGTCGTGTGGGAAAGACACCAGGAGAGGGCCAGGGACACAGCTCCGTGGCACAGTAGCTTCCTGGGAAGGGTGAGGTCCTGAGACACCAGGAGAGGGGAAAGCACTGTGGCATGGTGGTGACAGGGGATGTGGTGACGACAGTGTCAAAGCAGCACCATGGAGACTGCCCCGGCGCCAGGCTTGCGCTGTGTGCCATTCCTTGATGGGGAGAGAACACCTGACTCCATGCTACAGAGCCAAAGTCACACGCACAGAAGGCAACACTCATGCCACACGAAGCGGTGGGGAGGGGACCTGTACCCAAGCTCATCCAGTTTCAAAATTCAAAGACCTTCTGTTTGCAGTACCGTTCCTAGTAGTGTTTCTGGTTACCTACTTGTGACTGACTGGTTTCTTCCAGAGGGCAAGAGGCGAACTTAATCCCCCGTGGAGGAATCTGGTGGTCAGGGCACTGAAGCTGCACCACTGTCCTTCCGTGAGGTTAACGCAATAGATGCTCAAGCAAGGGGTGCTGGGGACAGCACTGTCACTTACCACCTTACCTAAGGGCAGTGAAATTTTGGCCTCGAGCTCTCTATCACTGAATATGCCACTGTTAAACCCCAGGGGTTCCTTCCCTCAGTCATCACCATGTCAGCCTGACACAGATCTTTATGAAACAGCACGTAGTGCTTTCCTAGGTCCTCTTGGTGCTCAGGAGCACTGTGATATCAAATTAAGACTTGGTAACTAGGGACAGTGGTGTAGCACCATGAGTCTCGCTAGTGGGTGAGTCTATCGGAATGCATCCACACACGAACAGGAGGGGAATTCTGTTTCCCTGGCCATGCAGCATGGTGATGGCAACGTGTGTCTGGGAAGGCGTTCTGTGGAGCTGGAAGCTGGGCAGGCACAGTGGATGGGCTTGCAGGTTGCAGGCAGAAGCTGTAGGGCTGAGCGCCACCCACCAGCCAACTTCCATGTAACCGTGACTGGGACCTGAGTCGAGGGAAGATGGCTTTGCAGAAGGTGCTCAGGGTCTAAGCAAGCAGCTCAAGTACCAGGTTCCTAACTCCACAGTCAAACAAGCTGCCTGATGCTGGGATGAAGAAAGGCCTGGGGGAGCAGGGAGTATCCAGGGAGCCTAACCGACAGTCAATTCCTCCAAGCCTCCGGAGGGTGGCAGGAAGGCTCACCTCCAGGGTCAAGCCTCCTCCAGCTTTCATTCCCTGGAGCCAACTCCACGGCCAAGACAGGAAATGTGAACACTAACGAGAAGCTCTCTGCTATTATTAGATGATTAAATTTGTAAAATATTAGGTATAAAATACTCAACCACAAAGGACAAAAAAATCCAAACTCAATTTCTTTTAATTATATTTTGATATAATACCATTTGGCCAAGGATAATTCACATACACTATAGTATCACCCCATTTTATAAACCTAAACTTACACTGGAATTCATCTCATTCATAAACATGAGATAACTTGACCTACTTTCTAATATAGTCAGCTCCTTCTTGTATGCATTAATCTGCAGAGACATTTTAAAAGTTGCTCTAATAATTTCCATTATATGAAAATGCACGTTTCATTTATATCAGCTTTGATTATCCTCCTACAAACAAAATGTTACTTCTCAACAGTTAGCTTACAAATGTAGTAGGAAATAAGATGTGCAATACCACTGATAGAAAATTTCACCTTAAACAGCCTCAGTGTTGGGTTTCTGTGTAAAGGAAGAAGGCAGGAGAAGGAGAAGTAAGCAAAGAGTAAGACAATTCTACCCCAAGCCCATTCAGTGTGGGGCAGGGGGCTTAAACTCTCCACATACAATCTGCCGGAAGCTACTGAACACAGCTCTCAGAAATAAGCACAACATCACGGCACGGTGGCCGAAACCCATGTTTATGGCAGCATAACTCGTAACAGCTAAAGTATGGAAGCAGCTTATACGACCATCAATAGGTGAATGGATAAAGAAAATGTGGCACTTATATACTGTACAAGGGAGTACTACTACTGTGAGAAAGGATAAACATGATCATTTGGGTGAAAATGGTTGCACCTTGAGAACAAAATGTTAAGTGACATAAATCAGATACACGAGTTTTAACTATCACATGGCTTCTCTCCTATGAGGAATCCATAAAGAGCAAAATACAGGATAAGAGGGAAGGGGAGATGGGTCTTTTGCACAAGGAAGGGGTACTAAGAGATGGAGGGAGGAGGAAGGAATGGAAGCGAAGGGGTTAAAAAAAGAAAGAAGCATAAATTCTGTGTAAGGTAATACTGGGAGCTACACGCATCCTGATAGTTTTCCAGTCTCAGATAATAAAGAAAACAGGAAGAAACCTACATTGCATTTCCACACCCGCTTCTAGCCACACCCACACTCCAACCACTGCCAGTCTCCAGAACCCACACTCTGCCCTCAGAGCCTCTGCCAGCACAGCTGCCCCAAACCCTTTTCTAACAGGTTTGCCTGACACTGTGAACGGCCCCAAGCACTACAACAGCAATTAACAGGCTGTGGCTCACAATTTAAGAGCCTAAGAACGGCTTTTACTGGTTTTCCCCTCCTGTGCAAGGAATCAAACTCAGGGCCTCCCGTGCTGAGACATCCGCATACTGATCCATAGCCCCGGGCCTTAGTATTTACAGGAAAAGTAACAGGAATTATGTTGCCTGACACATGAAAATTAGCTGAGATTCAGAATTCAGTGCCCACAAATCAAGTTTTACGGGAGCACGGCCACACCTATTCCCCATCGGTCTCCGCACAAGCGGAGCTGAATATCTGTCACACATACACTGGACTAAAATATTTACAGCGTGGTCCCTCAACTGAAAAGATTGCTAAATCCTGGCCCACAGTGCAACCTCCATAGCCCTCAGCCTGCCGAGGCCGGTCACTGAAAGCTGGGTTTACCCAGACTTCTGTAAGCCAGTTTACTTTCACCCCTATGTCCACTGTCCAAGGCCTGTTTCACCAAGATGCCCTCCGTTCCTTCCAAACACTACTCTCTCTCTTTGCTGCTCCAAAGGCCTGTTCAGTCCTTACAGTCTGTGGTCATTCTTGTTCCTCTTTATAGAACAAATATGCCCCGCCCCCAAAACACCAAAAACCAAAAACCAGAATATGCATATTTCACTTCCATGCGGCAAAATGATTTTTTTAAACATTTGTCACCTTATTCATTTTATTTCTCCCCCCTCCCTCTTTTTTGGCACCAGGGATCAAACTCACGACCTTGAACTTGCCATGCAGGCACTTACACCACTGAGCTAAATCCCTGGCCCAGAAAAGGATGATTTTAAGAGCACCCAAGGCTTAAATGCATTCAGAATAGTACAGGACAGAAATTACCCAAATGTCTACCCGTGGGGACACAAAGCGAATAAATAAGAAGAAATTCACATGACAGAGGACAGGGCAGCTGTAAGAAGAAAGGAGTCCTAGCTCTGTATTCTGCCGTGGAGTAAGAACGGGAGATTAAGTAAAAACCTCCAAAGCCGTTGTTCATCAGTGAAGCAGGAGCAAGTATGAGAACATGCACATTATTTGCATATATTCCAAACACTACAAGGAAAGACCATGAATTTTTTCAATTGCTACAGCCAGGAATGGGAGGAAACAGGATAGAAAGAGGACTGGAGTAAAAGCAAATTTCTTCTTGCAATGGACTGAAAGTTTGTGTCCTTCAAAAATTCATGTGCTGAAATGTAACCCCCAACATAGTGGCATTCGGAAATAGGGCCTTTGGGAGATCAGGTCTCAAGGTTGGAGCCTCCATGAATGCAGTTAGTACCTTTGCCCCTTCTGCCATTTGAAGGTGCAACTAGAAGACACCCCCAAGCACAGAAGTTGGTCTCATAAATCACGGAGCCTGCCTAAGCCTTGGTCTCGTATTTTCCAGTTCCCAGAACTGTGGGAAACAAACTTTGAAGACTGTTGTATATGTAGCATGAGACAAAACAGATTTTAAAAAAAGAGGAAGAGGAAGAGGAAGAGGAAGAGGAAAAGGAAGAGAGAGAGAGAGAGAGAGAAAGAGAGAAAGAAAGGAAAGAAGGAAAGAAGGAAGGAAGGAAGGAAGGAAAGAAGGAAGGAAGGAAGGAAGGAAAGAAGGAAGGAAGGAAGGAAGGAAGGAAGGAAGGAAGAAAGAAAGAAAGAAAGAAAGAAAGAAAGAAAGAAAGAAAGAAAGAAAGAAAGAAAGAAAGAAATCACTTACAACTGGGATTTAGGGTACGGAGGCAAGAATGTAAATATGAAACTCAGGACGCTAAGTACAAACCCTGAATACCTGAATTCCACTTGGCACCATCAGTATGAGTTAACTGTTTGCTTCTCCCTCCACTCCTGAAGCTTCCTCCACGGAAAAGACACAGATACAATGATGAATCTAGTAGCAATACTCATGCCTAATGTCTATACTGTGCCTTCTAGATGCTCAAAACCACAGCAGAACTGGCAGACCAAAGTCTGGGACAAGGATTAAACATGTATGCAACCTTCTGTTCACCAAAAAGTATTAAAAAACAGAAAAAATGCAAGAGTCGCATTAAAAAAATTTAGGAGGCAACTTAAAGTAGTATTCTCTGATCAAATTCAAGACAATCTGAGCACCAATAAGTTTTTTTTTTAGTACAATTAGGAATAGAATCAAGGACTTTGCACTACATATGCACCAAAATGTAGCCCCAGTCATGTCTGTCTGTCTATCTATCTATAACTCTGAGACAAGGTATCATCAAGTTGTCAGGCTGGGCTTGAACCTGTAATCTTCTTGCCTCAGCCTCCCAAGTAGCTGGGATTACAAGTATGACTCGCTATATCCAGCTTGCTAAAAACATGAAACTACAACACATCAATTATATTTACACTAAAATAAAATCTCAGGAAACACCTTTGGAGGCTCCTACTAAGTAATCAATTCATTGTTTGAATATCAAAAGAAGGTATTAAGCATTTTTTCCTACAAAAATGACAGAGTAAACAAATATTGAGTCTTCTTTATAAATATTTTACTAAACAAAAAGCTTTACTAAACAAAAAGCTTACTACAAAAAAGTAAAGATTACTTTGCAATCTAATGGATCAAAGCCCATAGTTATTGATCATCAATGATCAATAATATCATAAAAGGGGAAACTATCAGCCACTATGTATTTCTTAATGAAAACACATGAAGTGTCTATGATGTACTCTTGCCAACACACACACACACACACATACACACACACACACACACACACACACTGATAGTTTTAACTGTGACCAAACTTTGAGATGTTTACAAACAAACCAATACGAGTACAAGGAACAGAAGTACATGTTAAATAGCACAATGGACAGCAATCAAAATGAGGACAGTGGTGGCACCCAGGTCTATCATCCCAGTTTCTCAGGAGGTGGAGGCAGGAAAATCACAAATCTGACTACAACCTGAAGAACTCTGCAAGACATCTCTTTAAAAGGGAGGAGGAGAACAGTAAAACGACAAGAGTCCTCTCAAGCGCAGCACACTGCCATTTGGGGTGAAATAACTCTTGGTTGTGTGTGGTCCTATGCACTGCGAGTCACTTAGAGAGTCCACAGTCTTTACCTAGGTGATAAGAGTAACAGCTCCCAGCTGTGACAATTCAGTAGGTCTCTGGTCATTGTCGTATGTCCCTCAATAGGAAGGATGATGCATCATCTCTGAGAATTTTGGTTCCAAAGGATTAAAAAAGAAAACAAAACACAAACCAACTGAAAGATGGGGGCGCTTGGGTAAAAACCTAAAAACGAAAAGAGAATGAGGCTCCGCACAAAGAATAAACCTGATTTGGATCCTGATTGAAAGAAACTAAAAAATAAATAAATAAGTAAAAGACAATATAGAAAAGTTCAACATTAACTTGATACTGTATGATAGTAAAGAATTATCGGCAAGTTTCACACTTAGAGGAAAATGGAGAAAATAAACTCCTTACCCACAATCCCACAAAACACCAAGTCCTAACTTTTAGACTTATAAACTGAAACACTGACTGGAACTCCTAAGAGAGGTGGGCACTATGTCACCAGTAATTCCAGCTACACAGGAGGCTGAGGCATGGAGACATATCCATTAAGGGCAGCCTGGGCAATTTAGGGAAACCCTGTTTCAAGAAGGAATGAGTAAGATAAGAAACAACTGCTTCAAAATACTGAGTGGGGAGAAAGAAAGGCTTAGATAAAGTAAGATGGCCTCAGAATTAGTCATCACTGAGAGTGGGTGGCTGCACATGGCTCACTGTGTAAGTCTCCTCACACGAAACACAGCTAAACACTTCCATTCAAGCACAGTGTATACACATAAGCAAACCCTGAAGGAGGTCTATTCCTGATCTCTGCAGGCAGCATGAGGGCCAGCCACACAGGAGGGGAGCAAAGGACTTTCCCAGGCTTCCCTCTTGTTGGGAGTGACTCTGCTGCCACGACACATTCCTGAACACAGGAGCCAGCTACTCAGCACGGAGCCACTGCACAGCTGGAGGGAATCTGCTGCTTTGGACGAGTGGAAGACAGGACCCCAGTCCCGATGCCCACCACCCAGGGAGGCTCCGGAGCAGCTGTGACTACACGGATCTCTGCCCTGGTGCTGAATTAAGAAACTTACCTCTCGGGAAGGTCTCACTGCACCAGCACAACCTCCATCCACCCCACAGCCTCCCCACCAGGGCCCAGCTCAGGGGCTTCCCTTGCAGGGGAGAAAAAGGAAGCTTTATCTGATGCAACCTACTGCGGTTTGCAGTCTTTTTTCACTAAAAGCAGTAGAAATTCACACCTACTAGCCAAGAAATTCTTTTCCTGGAAACTTACAGAATTCCACTCGAAATCTCCACCACCTCCTCAGAGCCAGCCGCTCGTTTTGTTCCTCGCCACAGAACCCTGTGCACTGCAGCACTCTGGGAAATGTGAAGCCAACAGAACGACGCTCCTGTGTTCTGAAGCAGCACTGCAGATTTTTCTTCTTTCCTCGGGGCTCTACATCCGTGTCCTCTGGGAAGAACAGCCAACAGACAGAAAGAGGGCCTCGCTCTCGCTTTACACAGCGGCTTCCCGGAGCCAGCAGCCATCTTCCCCGAGGGACAGCAGAGCCATCACGCCTCCTGGACCAGCCAGGTGCCGGAGCCAGAAGTCCAGCAGGGGAAATCTCACTGCTGTTTTTATTTGTATTTCTTGAGGGACCAGTGATGTTCAACACTTTTTTACATATTATTTGCTGTTTGTATTTCTTCATCTGAGAAGCGTGTATTCATCTCAGATGCCCATTTTTTGGATTGAGTCTTTAAATCTGGGAGGACTGGTTTTTTGAGTTCTTTGTATGTTGTCGGTAGTAATCCTTTGTCTGAGGAACAGCTGGCAAACATTTTCTCCCATGTTATGGGTTGGTTCTTTACTCTGTTGGTGGTTTCTCTTGCTGTACAAAACCTTTTCAAAAAGATGAGACCCCAGTTATTGATTCTTTGTGATAGTCCCTGTGCAATAGGGATTCTGCTCATAAATTCTTTGCCTGCACCAATGTCTTCAAGAGTTTACCTGCCCTATCTTTCAGCACATAGTTTAATGTTTCTGGTTTAATATTAAGATCTTTGATCCATTCTGCGTTTAGCTTAGTACACAGTGAAAGATATAGGTTCAGTTTTAATCTTCGGCATGTGTAGAGCCAGTTTTTCCAGCATCATTTATTAAAGAAGGTATCATTCTTCCAGTGAACATGTTTGGCAACTTTGTGAAAGATAAGTTGTCTGTGTATGTCTGGAGTTTTCTACATCTTCTAATCTGTTCCATTGATCTTCTGGTCTATTTTTTTTTTTTTTTGCCAGTACCACACTGTTTGTTTTTTTAATCACAGTAGCTTTATTGTACAATTTCAAAACAGAGGCTGTGATACCCCCTACCTTCCCTTTGTTGCCCAGAATCACTTTTGTTATTCTAGGTCTCTTCTGGTTCCAGATGAATTTTTGGATTATTTTCTCTAATTCTGTGAGATATGCTATTGGAATTTTGATTGGGATTGCTTTGTGTCTAACTCTTTGGGAAGTACGTCCATTTTCACTGTATTGGTTTTTCCTACCCAAAAGCATGGAATATCTCTCCATTCTCTAATATCCTCTTCAATCTCCTTTTTCAGAGTACTTTAGTTTTCAATATAGAGGTCTTTTACATCCTTTGTTATATTGATTCCTAGGTATTTCATTTTTTGGGTGCTATTATAAAAGGCATTGTTTACCTGATTTCTCTCTCTAACATGAGTTTGTTATTCATGTACAGGAAGGCTATTAATTTTTGATCACTGACTTTGTAGCCAGCTACATTACTGAACTTGCCTATTAAATCCAATAGTCTTTAGGTGGACTTTTGGGGATATTCTAAATAGAGCATCATGTCATTTGCAAATAAACCAATAGTTTAACTTCTTCCTTTCCTATCTTTATTCCTTTTATTTTTTTCTCTTGTCTAATTGCTCTGGCTAAAGTTTCTAGGACTATGTTGAATAAGAGTGGAGACAGTAGACATCCTTGTCTTGTTCCTGATTTTACAGAGTAAGCTTTCAGTTTTTGTCCATTTAGTATAATATTGACTGTTGGTTTGTCATATATAGTTTTTATCAGATTGAGATAAAGATCATCTATTCCAATTTTCTGTAGGATTTTTTTTTTATCATGAATAGGTGCTGGACTTTGTCAAAAGCTTTTTCTGAATCTACTGAGATGATCATATGATTTTTGTCCTTGGCTCTCTTAAAATGGTGGATTACATTTATGGATTTACATATGATGAACCGACCCTGCATCCCTGGGATGAATCCCACTTGATCATGGTATATAATCTTCTTGCCAATTTGTTACAGTCTATTTGACAGTATCTTATTGAGGATTTTTGCATCAGTGTTCTAGGAAGATTGGCCAGTAATTCTCTGATTTTGGTATCAGGGTAATGTTTGCTTCCAGGAATGAATTTGGAAGTATGGCTTCCCTTACAATTTCATTAACGAGTTTAAGAAGTAGTGGTGTTAGGTCTTCACTAAATTTCTTGTAGCATTCACAGTGAATCCCTCAGAGCCTGAGCTTTTCTTTGGTAGTAGGTTTTTAATTTCATCTTCGATTTCACTTATTGATACTGGCTTAGGAGATTCATATCTTCTTGATTCAGCTTTGGTAATTCATGTGTATCTAGGAATCTGTTTCTTCTGAATTTTCCATCTTATTAGAATACAATTACATTTTCCATCTTATTCTTGTGTAGAATACAATTAGAATACAAGTTTTTAAAGTAGGTATAGGCGATCTTCTGGATTTCTGCAGGGCCTGTTGTGATTTTAACCTTTTCATATCTAATTGCATGGATTTGAATGTTTTCTTTCCTTTTCTTGATAAGGTTGGCTAAGAGTCTGTCGGTGTTACTTAATCTTTCAAAGAACCAACCCGTTATTAACTTCATATTTTAAGTTATTTTGTTATTGGTGAATTCCTTACATGTTTTTCATATTAACCCTGCACCAAAGTTATGGTTTGCAAAAATTTTCTTTGTTGGTTTTCTCATCAATATTTTGAGCCCCCTACCCTGCCCCGTGGAGACTGTTGTAGTGTGATGTAATCTCACTTACCCATTTTCTGCTTTTCTAATCTTTGTTTTGGGGATTATATGTTTAAAAAAAAAACTGCCCAGATTGATGTCATGGAAGTTTCCTCATTTTTTAAAAAGTAATTTTACAGTTTTAGGTATTACACTGAAGTCTTTAAGACTGTTTTTGTACTTGGGAGTTGGACCTAGGGTTTCACAAAGGCTACACAGGGTCCTGAAATGTGCTACATCTGCAGAACCGAAGACATTTCTGATTGACCTTTGTATATGGTGTGAGGTCAGGGTGTAATTTCATTTTTCTGTTGTAGTCCTATCCAGTTGTCCCAAGACCATTCATTGAAGAGATTGAAAACTTGTCAAAAACTGACTATAAATGTGTGAATTTCTAGGTTTTGTATTCTGTTCCACTGGTCAACTTGGTTTCCAACCCAGCACCAACCTGTTTTGATTACCATGAGTTTGTAGTATATTCTGAACTGTGATATCTCTAGCTTTGTTCTTTTAGCTCATGAATGCTTTGTAATTTTGGGGGGGGTGATTTCATTCAGATATTTCCCATGTTTAGCAGGTAATATCTGGATTTAAATTCTTATTTAGGGGGATTTGTTTGGATTTTTTTTGGTCTTTTTGAAACAGCATTTCACTATGTAGTTCAGGCTGCCCTTGAACTTCCTTTGTAGCCCGCAGTAGCCTCAAACTCATAGTGATCCTCCTGCCTCAGCCTCCCAAGTGCTAGGATTGTAGCTATGTGCTACCATACTCAGTGGACTTAAACATTTTTAAATAACACATCTTCTATAAGGCCATGGTTCAGATGATATTGGTAGGATTCTTATCAGCCTTTACGAAATTCCACAGTGGTGTACTGACCACCTTTGCTGCTGGCCACGCAGGAGATTTACTTAATCTTACTAAAGTTTAAACTTTGTAACTATACTAGTTATCTTATGAATTTAGAGAGCCATACTATTCTGATGTCACAAACACCACAGAATGGATTTGATGATCAGTTTGGATCTCATAAAAATGGAATTTCACAACTAAAGAGAATTATGAGGGTTCTTTTTTTTTTTTTTTTTTTTTACAGCGTGAAGTTTGAAAGAATATTTACATGTAGGCAGAACTATTCTCAAGTCCCTGCATCTACAAAATTCAATCAAGGCTTGCTTAAAACTTGAGTTCTACAGTAGAATTATTTAAATGTCAGTGGAAGTTAACTGAAGAACATAATTAGCCCCAAACCTCAAGAAATAGCACAATCTATTACACAACGGATTAGTATGAAAAGGTCCTAACACTGCTATTGTTGCTGTCCTAGATCACTAAGAAGGGAGAGCAGAGCAAAGATGCCAGCACAGGCCTAAAGAGCCCTGACCAGCAAGGCAGTGACATCGGAGGCTCTCCGTGGCTCAGGAGCAGATGTGTGGCAAGGTCTGGTGGCACCCATGGGCGACAGGAAGAGCAACCCAAAGAAGGTGACTCACAGAGGGTGGCAAAAAAGCAAACGTGTGTAATAGATTACATTCTTAAGGAGGAAAAGGAAGCACAGGAACTCATCTTTACTGATATCATAGCCGTGAAATGACTGGTATAGAATGATACACATCTACACAGATCCAGCTTTAAACTTTCCAGATTCAGTACCCCTCCCTAAACAACAGTGGGAACTAAAACCCCACAGAGAGCCAAAGCCAATACTTTTCATTTCAAATAGGTTTTGAAATATTTCTCTCCTAAGCCTACAAGGAACACAGAGCTAATTCAGAATATTACATTTATTCTCCAATCCAGAATATATCACAAGCCATTAAATAAAATGTTAACAAATCATTTTTCGTTCCACACACCATCTATCAATTTCTCTCCTCTACACACACACCCCAGTCACATGTATATATCCATTTAAAACAACACATTTATTTCTGTGACGCATGGCTGTCTCACATTGTTAATTGCTCTTTCTTATAACATCTCACCCAGAATGTCCTGGCCTTCTGAAACGCTCCAGAATATGATGGATTGGTTACATTGTTCATTCATTAAATTTTATTCAGACTTGGGCTGATCCAGCTCCCTTAGAGCAATTCTCTTTCCCTTGGTTTATGTCAAAATAAAAGCCCTACGCCAGCACTTGCTGGTGATTTTAGACACTTTCAGAAACGTCAAGATTCCAGGCAGTCTCCCAGTCTGATATACTCCAAACAAGTGTTTCTGCTGCTGCTGCTGCTGTGGATTGACACAGCTTTATCCTAAAAGGGGCAGTGAATAAACATTTCCTGGGTGGAGGCAGCTAGTAAAACATTCAGGCAAAAAACTAAGATTAGGAGACCAAACAGAAGATAACCAGGTATGTGAGTTCAAATCTCAGTTAACTTTCCCAGAAACAAGACTCTTAACATAAGCTAGATCTACTGAGGGAGGCCGTCCAAAGGACTGAGCCACCACGCTGCGACCCACACGGACCCTCTCTGGGCTCCATGAGCAGCCATGATGCTGCGGCCTCCTGGTGAAGGGGTCTCACTGTTCCCCGCTCTACTCTTTACTGTCATAGTCACTCAGCCCCTATTTCCCCAGCCTCCCACCCACCTCCCAGGCTCATACCCCCCGCCCCCCCCAAGGCAAAACAAACAAAAACCAGTGTCCCTTTCCCTAAAGACGATGGCACCAGATGCCACCTGGTAGGGTTCTTTCAGATCCGCAATCCCAGGAAAGGTACAGATGGGAAGCTTGCTGTCCACCCTGACACCGACCCTTTAGCCAGCTGTGACCACCCGGCAGCCTCTGCAGACACTGTCTACTCCAGGGCCCCATGAGATCCTGTGAAAAGGGCTTCCAACTACACTGCCCTCAGCTGTGCCCTGACTTCTGATCAGCCTTGAGCTCCTCGCCTGTCAAGCTGCCACTGCCCCCACCCAGCTCTCAGCAGTCCCCCTGCCTCCCTGTCAAATACCACTGGCCAGGGGCTGCCCCATAGGGTGGGGAGGACAGATCCTGCACACTTTCAACAGACTACCGTAGACACTGTCAGGTTTTCATTTCTACACGGACTGCAGTGCGACCCACGGCTCATTTCATGTTCAGAAAAATGAATGTTTTCTACTTGAGGTTTCCAACAGAACAGTCCCGCCCCTTGTGTTCAGCCTCAGACCTTAGTTTGACCATGCTAGCTGTCACAGAATTTTCTGAAAATAGGCAGTGTGAAAACAGGGTGTGTTTCTTTCCTGTTGGGGTACACGGAGTGTAAGGAGTAGCATGGTTTTACAGGCAGTCCTTGGCAGTCATATACCCAGCATCTCCCCAACACCAGACCTTACACTAAGGCTGCTGACCCCATGGCAAACTGTCCCTGGCCTGCAGAGACCACGGAAGAAGCGGGAAGAGAGGAGTGCTTTTACCACACCAAAGACAGACTGGCGGCATTCTTACTCTTTTAGTAGGAATATTTCTTCAAAATGTCTCTTCTTTTACGGAAAGATGTCACTAGATAGGAGTTATTTTGTAAAAATAAACCTCTTTTGATGAAACAATCCAACACAAAATACAACAGTGTATAAATACATAGTGAACGCCCACATATTTATTCAGCTTCAACAATCAACTTTATTTACATCCAACCAAAACTAACATTGAAAATATCCCACAAAATCTAGAAGGATGGAAATGATTAGCTACAGAGCTACAGAGGAAGACAAGGAAAGTGGCAAAGATCAGGTGGCCCACCCCCAGGTGCTCAACTCAGCAGGGACAGAAGTGATCCATCAGGGTGTGCCGTGACACAGCTGTGGAGGACAAGTGTACAAAACCCTTCGCACCCTGTCAGACTTTCACCTCGGCAAACCCTGGACCCACGGATAGAGCCCTGCATCCCAGCCCAGAGGATGGCCTGGGACCATGCAGTCCCACCCAGGACAAGGAAGGGGTTGGCCAATCATGGACAACCATGGTCTACTGCACCTCACACTACAGCAAACCCCAGAGCCTCTAGCAACGTGAGCTCAAAGATGGCCACAAGTTTCCACATTAATTCTTTACCCAGCACTTCCTGTATCCCCTCCCCAAAAGAATTATAAAGCAAATAAGTGTGAGTGAGAACTTACGCAGTAAACCGTAACAGAGTCCCTCTTCTAGGCCTCTGCGATCAACCCTTCCGCCACCACTAAATGGAGAGATCAAACAGCAGCAGGAGTAAGGAGACCAGGCACTCAGCACGCTTGTGCACAGAGCCACCGGCAAGGTCACAGGACACTGTGACAGACTGTGACACTTTAGAAAACTGTACCGAGGGGGCAGCGGGATGGCCAGTCACCAAGGTTTATTCTGTTTTGTTTTTAAGACTCACCTAAAGTTTTAGTTTCTATAGTTGATTTCCCGGAAGAGATCCTGAAGCATGTGAGAGCCTCCAGCGATACCTAAAACAATCATAGAAGGCATCAGAACCAAGCGACACTACGGAGGGCAGGGTTCGAGACAGGCGAGGAAAAAAAACCGCTCAATCTATACATTTGGTCATTTCCCCCACACTAAGCACAAAAGGAAATAACTCAGGAAACAATGAATTTCCGCTGCAGCACATGGGCTGGGAATTTTCTGCACTGACAGGGAATTGAGTTCCCAAGACACTTATTTCCAAGACCGAAATTATGTTACTGTTGGCAAAGAGGCAGAACACCTCTTCTCCCCTCCCCTGCGGTAGGAGGGCTGTAATGACTTTCAATGGAAACAAAAGCCAAATATATACGGTGTGCTTAAAATAATCTCAGCCCGCACCCAACCTGCTTTAGTTTCCATCTTTGCTCTCACCCTGCACTTTCCCTCTACTCATTCCTTGCACACATCTGTGAGGCAGACCCTTTCTGCTTTAGCAGTCCCTGCGTCCTTCCCAGTTTTAAGGCACTGGGAATTCACAGTCCGGCACCCTGCTCCACGGGAACTCCCTGGGAAGCAGGGAAGCATCGCGCTCAGCTGCAGAAACCAACAGAGCGGCACAGTCCCGAGAACAAACAGGAGCTGGGTGAGAGATAGCAGTGAACACCGAGAATATTCCTGCAAAGCACACCCGCCGGGTCACCAGATCTAGGTAGGTGTGAGAGGCTACTGAATAGGTGATGCTGGCTTTGTAGTTAGGGTATCAAAATCTGCATTTCTCCATGCCTGAAATCAAATCAAAGGGGTACTAGAATATGTACCTGAATAGTTTTGTAACATGAGGATAGGGAAGACTTATCTAAATATGGCACCAAAATCTAGAGCTATAAAATATTACACTTTTTGACTGGCTTTGTATTTCTTAAAATCTGAAATACACAAATGGTAAAAACAAGACAATTTTTTAAAACAGACATTTGTGAAAAATAAAGTAGAAAAAATACTTAAACATGCAGCATTAAAGGTTGCTATATTTATTTTAGAAAGATGATATAAAAATAAATAAGAAAATTCAAAATTCCCTTCCAAATGAACAAAGTCAATTAATAAACTTTTCATAAGAGCCCTAAGAAATCTAATAGAAGGGACATATGAAAAGATAACAACAAAAAGACATAACTTCGGAAAACTGAGATCTTATATTTCTTCATTTATCAGATTAGTAAAAATACTAAAGATTGGTATCAGGTATAGTAGCACATTTCTGTAACCCCCGCTCTCAGGAGGCTGAGGTAGAAAGACCACAGAGAGTTCGAAGCCAGCCTTGGCTACCTAGTGAGCTCAAGGCCAGCCTGACCTGCCTCAAACAATCAAAGCAAAGCAAAGCAAAACAGACATGAAAGACAGATGATAACACACAATACCATGGACATTTTCAGGATAAAAATGTCAACTGAAGTGGTCTCCAGCCACTTGGGCAACTGGGTCAGCGTGTAAAGCAGACACCCGCTTCTAAGAATCCACTCACAGGGCCCACTGTGAGAAGGGAAAGATGCATACACAAGGCGCAGTCTGCTGTCACACCCTGGCACTCCTCGACTGCTTTCACATTTACCGAATGTGGTCGTCGGTGCATTTTAATACAACAGCTTTGCTCCTGCCCTGGAAATTTGTTTGGTATTTGACTAGAAAACTAGAATGTGGTGGTGTCCACTTGGTACCCTTTCCGGCCAAAACAATTTGGTTCTCACCACTTTGAGCACTCATTGCAGCCCCCAGAAACAGTGAACAAGCACCCAGGTACACCACCAATTACACAAAGAAGGGCTAGGGGTGCAGCTCAGGGGCAGAGCACCTGCTTAGCTTTCACAAGCCTGGGTTCAATTCCCAGCATGGCAATTGTTTAAAAAGGTATTATAATTATGAAAAGAGACAAACATCCATGAAGGCCCCATCGGTAGGTGAGATGTTAAGTAAACTACAAACGATAAACACAAATGACAAAGCAATGAGAGAAATCCCTTTTAATTGATAAGAAAAGGTAGAGTAATAAATTTTGAAGCCATATGAATAAAGATTTATCACATATAATTCAACTTATGTTTATGAAGTGAAGCAAAAGCATACTGACGGGGAACAGTATATTAAAAAAAAAAAGCAAAAAAAACTCTTTCAAGGGACAGGTAGAGTCTCTTCAAAACAGGCAGAGGTGGCAGGGCGTGGTGGCACACGCCTGTAATCCCAGCACTTGAGAGGCTGAGGCAGGAGGATCATTGCAAATTTGAGGCCAGCCTGGGCTACAAAGTGAGCTCAAGACTAGCCTGAACTGCATAGGGGAGACCCTGTCTCAAAAAGACAAAAAAAAAAGGACAGGTAGAGGCATGCTAGTGCATGCCTGCAATCGGAGCACCTGGGAGGCCAAGGCAGGAGGATCACCCTGAGTTCAAGGCCAGCCTGGGCTATACAAGTGAGTTCAAAGTCAGCCTACACTACATAGTGAGACTCTGGCTTGAAAAAAATCCCAATAAATAAGTAAAGAGACAGAGAGACAGAGACAGAGGCAGGTACAATCATTTATGACCAAAAGGGAACGGATGGAGAGACTGTATGAAAATATTAACAGGAGGGCTGGGAGTTTAGCTCAGCAGCAAAAGTGTGTGTCTGGCCAGTGTGAGGTCACAAGTTCAATCCCCGGTACCAAAAAAAAGAAGAAAAAGAAAGAAAAGAGGAGAATAACAGGGGACATAACCGTGTGGGTGAGCCATGCCTCTGGTTAAAATATTTTCTACTATAACATGTTTAACTACTTCACAGATTTATTTTTACTGGATTATACTTATATATGAAAAGGTATCTTCCCACTGAGATTATAAAACACAGAAATGTATTCCCATAACTGGCCTGTTGCGTTCTCTTTATCTCTAGACAACAAATTTATTCTTCTCATTGCCTTGATGCAAAGGTGCCCGAGTCCCACACAACACACGAATTCTTATGACGCCATAATTATAAACCTAGCTAGAAAGGCGTAATTCCCGGGAGAGGTACAAATCCCTTTATAGGTATGCTGGATATAAAGCACAAAGCTAATTAACCCCCTTCTTCTGCTGGTGGTCCCCTCTCCACCAGAAAATTTCCAGTAGGTAGACAAAGAACAAAATCCACTACCCAATTTCAAAGGTGAGCAATTATGACACTTAGACTAAGTACAGGTGACTCCAGCGCACACCCAGACAGACCCGAGAGCCACCCAGCACCAGATGCTGGCCTCTCTGGGCCCTCTGGTGCCAAGCAGGCACACATTTGGGACCGAGATGCATCAGGATTTATGACAGGAAACACTGTGTTTAGGGCAGGCCATAAAGAGCACCTCGGCGGAAAGCGACGTGCGTGACCAGTCTGACCATTCGCCAGCCGCCCGGCCTCTCTGTGCCTTCACCTCTCTGGGCCTCTGCATCCTCTGTGTAACAACGCCAGCTAAGAGGTCTGAAGGAGGCCCTGAGCCAACAGAACCGGCTACACCCAACAGGCCCTGAGCCCTGCTCGGCTCTGGCCAGGTGGACAGCAGCAGCTCGGCAGGAGCAGTAACCGGAGGGGCTCGCCAGAAATTCACCGCTGGCTGCCTGCACATCAAAGTCCCCGAGAACACTCCGACACTGTCTCTGCAGTCATGCCTGTCCACTTAAAATGCTTTTGTTTGTGCTTTTCACAGTGCTGGAGATCAACCTGGGGCTCTGTCTATGCTAGGTAAGCGCTGCTCTACTGAGTTACTCGTCCCCAGCCCTACGACTTTTTTGGTACTGGGAATTGAACTCATAACCTTGCCCTTGCCTACATTGGCAGCCCCAACACTCTTTATTTTAAACAAGATTAAGGTCCTTTCAGGTAAGTAGAAACTTATTTCATTGTTTTTATGTCTTTCTTTTTTTCTTTCTTTCTCTCTCTTTCTCTCTCTCTCTTTCTCTCTCTTTCTCTCTCTCTCCCTTTCTTTCCCTCCCTCCCTTTCTTTCTTTCTTTCTTTCTTTCTTTCTTTCTTTCTTTCTTTCTTTTTCTTTGAGACAGGGTCTCATTAAGTAGCCCAGGCTGGCCTCAAACTAGCACTGACCCTCCTGCCTCAGCCTCCTGAATGTTGGGATAGTAGGTATGCACCACCAAGCCCAGTTAGAAATTTACTTTAAAGGCACTGAGAGTTATTTAACAGAACCATGTTTGCTGCGGCCTTCTCTGGGTCACCAAGGGATAAATCACACAACAAGTTCCCGTCTCATCTTTTCTGGAGGATGTCAACAAACACAGGTAGATATGAAGAGAAGCCAGAAAAAGCTACTGTCTAAACTGCCAGTCACTTGGCACCAGCAGGACACCAGAGCATGACTTCACTGGTTCCTACACACGCCTCAGAACCTGGGGTTGCTCTCCGCTGGAGGGGAGATGGTCCTTCTTAGATATTTTGACATCGTGGGGATGAAATGAGAGAGGACGGGTGCAGACCTCGGCACAATGCCTAAATCCCAACAAGCCACGCACACACCGGGGAATGTGACAGAGACCCCACAGATGCTTCGTCAAGGTGAGGGTTTTACGGCTATCGTTCTCCATGTTTCATTCTCCATGATTCCCATGGGAACATGGGTCCAAGCTGAACGGCAGCTGAAGAGCATGTGACACACACATGCCTGAGACCTCGCTTTGTGCTATGGATCCCAAGTAGCCAAAAATATGCCTAGCACCAGAGCTCATGAAAAGGCAACCAACCACGTGGCACTGCACCCCTGCCTCACCCATCTGATGAGCATAAGAGTAGCCCAGATGGACCCCATGGCATGCTCATGCTGCCCCAAGTTCACGCTTGTAAATCATGAAGCACAGCGCAGCAGAAGACCCCACTGGACTTAGCTTAGAATGAGCAGACTACTCCTGACTTGACGTTAACACGAACACTTGGCGTGTTTATTAGAAATCATTCAAGATATCATAACATCCAAGAAGCAGAGAGACCAAGCGTTCTTCAACAGCCATCCACAGAAAGCAAGGGGTCAAAAGAGAAGAGGTGACATGATAAAGACAAAGTGTCCTAACCTGCTCTAACCTCTACCACTTGTCAAGTGAATGTCTTCTGTGTTTGCTGAAACCTTGAGGACAGCATCTTGGTGACTTTTCTCCTTGCTGGGACAAAATACTCCATGCCCAAAATTAAAGGAGGAAAGATTTAGCTCACAGTCTGTAGAGGTTTCAGCCCACAATCGGCTGGCTCCAAGGTGGGAGGCATGGCAGAGGGGTAACAGTTCCTGGTGTCAGCAAAAGTAACAAGAGGAAAAAGATGGAAGAGACAGGAGGGCAAGCCTCTTTCCCTCCCTTACGTTGTAGGGCTGGTGTAGCACTCAGACCCATAATCCCAGCAATGGGCCATGAATCAGTCACAAACTCTAGAAGCCCGCCCCCATGACTGCATGAGGCTTTGGGCAGAGGGACATACAGACATCAGCCACCACACACAGTTTCAGTGAAAAATGCAGCTCAGTGAGTACAGTCCGATTCTGTCCAAGCAGAAGTTACCTGACTCCAAGAGGAGATGCCCAGTTCTCTGCACAGAGCTTTCATTAAATGACTTTCGACTAACAGGCTGGATACTGGGCCAGCGCCAAGTGGACCTTAATTGGGAGCAAGCAGAAGACATCGACACCCAGCTTTGGAGATGAGACACTATTATATGTCTGGGCTACACAGCAAGGCCTCGTGCCCAAAGGATGAAAGGAGAGAAAGGAGGGGCAGGGAGAGAAAAGGAGAAAAAGGGGAAAGGATGGGGAGGGAGGGGAAAAGAGGAGAGCAAGAGCATGTTAGCTCATTCTTTGCACAGGAAAAAGAAAAGGGTCATACCTAGTAGAAAAGCTCCAGAAATTCAATTTGATTCCTCTAAACACAGCATTCCAACAAACTATTTAGTAAGATGTGTTACAAGCAGTAAAACATTCTCAATATATATGTGGGAAATGCTGATACAAACAAAATTCTTCTCCACGTGGAGCATTTTAGATGTTTTCATATGCTCATGTTAATTATGACTAAGTGGCTCTACTCAATTATACACAGATTTCTTTACTTTTGTGGGCAGCATCTTAGGACAAGTGGCCCCTACCACACTGGAAATTAATATTATAATTCTCTCTTTTATGCAAGCAATTGAAGACTCACTTTGCACCACTCGTAATTAAGCGACTAAGCAAAATCCCTGTAAATGATCAGTCAATGGCACAAATGATTGTTAATGTGAAGCAGCGTAGAATACGCGTTTACTAGGAAGCAAGATAAGTGCTATAATTACACTGATTTTTTTCACTCCATCATTATATGCATTCCACACTCAAAAAAAAGAGGTGCCATGAATTCCTTACTGTTCTATAATTCACTGCACTTTCTCTTAAAAACTTTAAAGCACTTATAATTAAAAAAATCAATCAGTAGCATGTAGAAGTAGAGTGTAAATGCTGAGAGCCATGGATGAATGCGGCTCAGTACAGAACCATTCCTGTGACCCCAGTCCTGAAACAGCGCCAAGCACAAGGGCGCTCCACAAATACCTGACGATAGGAATACAACAAATAAACGTTTGGAAATGTACCATTAACTCATTTTATGAACTGGTCAAAACACACATTCTAGAGTTTTATATTTGAAATTTACTTTGAAAAGTTGACTTTCATTTCTCTTTTCCCAAAGAAGTTTAGTTTTTCCCATTTTCTTCCCAGCAGACTCACCCATTCTTTGCCATTCCCCCAATAAAATGGGGAGGAACATTTTTCTTCATGATTTGTGAGTTAGAAGAAACTTTGTCTATAGAACAACTATAGCTACTCAGTACATTATTATAGCCAATTGTTCCCAACAAAAGCATAATTAACTCACATTCCAGTGACGAAGAATTTCAATTAATCAGAGCTATGCAGAGGGCTTCTTTCAAAGAAAGAAAAAGCTCAGATTTTACAAAGTGACAACTCCACGAAAAACAGCTTTTACCACTGATTTGCTGAAGAAGTGACTGAATATGGAATACAGATACAAAGAAATACCATAGGCCAATTTATATTTAACCTTCTGAATACAAGGTTTAAAATAACCTGAGATGCTGCAATACCTTCATAGGAACGGAAATATTTTGCTGTACTAAATTCGCTTTGACAATTTGCCAATACATTCTAGAAAAGTTTTGAACAACCTCTCCCTCCCCCCACAAGATAGAGGAGCAAAGAGCAAGAAAATAGTGTCTACTTCCAAAAATAATGTCTAATTCTACTGTGTCTGTTCAGACATGTTAAATTAGACCCTCTTCTCCCCCAATTCCTTCACACAGGTGTTCACTGCCCGGGGCTCCTGTTTAGCAATTCCCAGCCTCTGCCTGGATCCCCACCTGTCCCCCTCTGTGACATCAGTCCTGCCAGCCCCGCTGGCCTGCCCACGCCTCCACAAGAGTAACTGGCCAGGATGACCTGGTTCAAGTGCTCGGTCCTCTCACATCCAGGCCAAGTTTGCAGGGCACGAGGATGTCCAGCATTCCCTCATTACCTCCCTCCGGACCGGCCCTGGAAGTCCATGCGCCAGCACCCATGACCCATGCCTTGTGCCCAGGTCTCTCCGAGCTGCTTCCTCCCACAGGGTCCTCGACACCTGTTCTTCCATGCCCAAAATGAATTCCTGGCATCGCCCTTCACCAGGCTGCCCATCACAGTCCACCTGAGCCAAGGACACTTTGTGGACCACATGTTAATGTCTGCAAAATTAAAAGGAGAAGCCAGGGCAGTGGCTTCTGCTATATTTCTCTCCTCAGCTCTGAGCATACTCCAAATACCCACGAGTGCTCGATAAATGCCTGAAAGAACTCACAGATAAATCTTACACAACAACTCCAAATAATTAGGATGGGAAAAGGGTGCTGCCTCAGCGCTGCCCAATCCTGTGACCATTCTCCCCGGGGTCTCCCAGGTCTGAAGACAAGCCTTCCCCTCTCCTCTCTTAGGGACTGGCCAGTTATCCACTCTTTTGGCATTAACCTGGACTCTTTACATCCAGTTCTTTCCTGTTTGGCCCTTGGCAGTTAATATGAAGGCCAGCCTCCCCCACCCCAAAGTAAAAAAGTCTTTCTGAGCCTTAACAACTGGTGAATAAAACGAAAAAACTCTGCCCATCTGCCTGTTGGTCTCAAACATTCACTCATTCCAGCTTGGACACCGGGATCGGCACTGAGTCACCAGAGCGCCCACAGTGGAACTGATGCTCCTAAGCAGGTGACTCATCCAATGAGCGTCTGGGAAGGCAGAGGAGACCCGCAGTGAAACGAGCAGGAAGGCACCAGTTACAAAGGGACACTAGCCAGCGCCAGAGAGAAACAGGCTATCAAGCCTAAGAGAAGCAAACGTGAGAGCAGTCATCTGTGTGACTCCAACCACGTAGCACTGGGGAAAAGGCACCTCTGTGGAGGCAGGAAAAGAACAGCAACTAACTAATGGTTTGTACTGCCACTGTTTGTTCACATTTTATGCTTTGATTTTGTGACTTGAGCAACTACTTCTAAGATAATATGTAGCTTATCTACTAGTGATTTCTCACTTTTTTTTTGAAATTCTGTATTATTTTTACTTTTTTCTGTTTTGCTCTTTTTTTCTCAAAAAAAAAAAAAGAAAAAAAGACCAGCAACTGCAGAGGCTGGAGAAACAGACAGATGAATGGGAAGGAGGCAGGACTCCAGGACAGATGAATGGGAAGGACTCTTGGGGCGGTGAGACCGTCTGGTGTGGCACTGTCTTGGTGCACACTTGTTATTACTGTACATTTGTCAAAATCCACAAAATCACAACACCAATGGTGAACACTAGTGCAAACTACGGACTCTAGGCGGTAAGGATGTGTCAAAATAGGTCCAGAGCTGTAATAAAGGAACGACTCTGGTGTGTGATGTTCCTAATGGGAGGTTGGGTGTCAGGGTTCTTTATACTGGGCACTCAATTTTGTTGCCTCTGGGAGGTTCCTCACTGCAGGGCAGAGTCTGAGGAGGGGCTCAGAGTGACTGGGTTGGCTTGGCCCGGGTGACAATGGTGGATCTGGGGGGAGGTCCCCTGATCCACACTGTGAGAACAGACCCTGGCAAGGCATGCTAGGCCCTCAGGATGTGCGTCCATTGAGGCATAATCCAACCCAAGGAGAAGAAGAGGGAGTCTAACGTCCTGGAACAGTAAATCACCCGGGTTTCCCAACCCACAGAAACCCTGCCATCTGTAAGGGAACATTCCAGATCTGCAGCTGGACGTAGGGGCACCCCACGTAGGGACACATGCCTGTGAACAGCCTCTAGTCCTACAGCCTGGAGAGAACCAGCATCCAACAACCTACAAGTGACATGAAAAAGAACCCCAGGGCACTGAAAATTGCCTGCTCCTCAGCAATCCCAGACGAATGTCACAAATAAGAAAATGGGGTCCTGGGAAAGGGTGCTCTGCCTAATCAAATGAGAAACTCAGGTATGTATAATGTAGAAATCAGGGACATTTGCTTTTGATAAGTAAGAAGCTGTCCCCACACGGCCCTGATCAGCAGCTACTGTACCCTCAAAACTCATCTTCAAAGCTAATTTCACCTCCCTACTCTTTCCTAGCATGTGAAATGTGGTCTTCAAAAACTGCCAACTAGTATATTTTTCCAAAAAGCTGAATCCTTCTCTCTCCCTCATATGGCTCCATATGCATATTCATTATCGCTCATTTCATTCAAAACCAAAACTCCTCCCAACAAACTGGGCTTTCGTCACTGAAATGTCCTCTTCCCCATGAGATGTGGTGAGAATGAATTCTTCTCCCATGTGCCCTCTTGTCCCTTCTCTGCCATACCAAGTCCCCCTTTCTCTAAGCCTTCCGCCCCCACTTTGTTTCTTCCATTCTTGCTGACCTCTGAATTTTCATGGGTCTCAGAGGCTCCCTTGTTTAATACGACTCATGACGCCAAGTTTTCTGTCAAATCCACTGCACACGCGGCACTGTGAGACTAACAGCAGAGCCAGGAGCAGCTCACTGAGGTCAGGGCTTCCCTGACCCCGTCCTCACGCTGCATGCGCGTGCCTGGGTGGCTACATGCCCTCACGGGTGGCTTCGAGGGCCTTTCCCATAGCTGGCACAGCTCACCTGCACATGTATGGACCACGCGTGTTCTCTGCTCAACTAAGAAGAAAACCTCTGTGAAAGTGGCCTCCGGACCCAGCCTTGCTGGGTCCCTGCACCACATTCTCAGTGCGGAACATCCGTTAAACATTCCAACCCCTACTACTGCCAAAAATAAAAAAGCCAAATATATAAAAATTAAAACTATTGTAATGAAACTGTGCATACAGATGGGCCTTGTATTATAGTGATTTAACTTACACTCTTTGAACTTTGACAGTGCAAAAGCCCTAAGCATTTGGTAGAAACTGTACTTAAAACGTTGATCTCCTCCCAGATCAGGGTCACATGGTACGATGCTCAGCTGTAGGGTGATGAAGCATGCTGGCATGTTTAAGGTAGCGAAGCAAAGCCATGATGTCTCATGGGGCCCTGTGCCCACAACTTTTGTTACTTACAGCATTTCAACCATGACGGGCTTATCAGGCAGCCCCGTGGTGAGGCCGGGGCATCTGACTGCCCACTCAGCTTTGATGACAACCAACTCCTGGGCCCGCTGCCTGCACCCAGACCTGCCCTGACTGCCACTTCACGCCTTCAATGGAAAGCAAGGTTGAAGCAAACGTCACATAGATTATGATTTCAATGTGGATATTTTATACAACTAGTATTTTTAATCACGAAAGCCACCATGAAGCTGTTTTCAGTTAGAAAACACATCCAATGCTTATCAAATGCAATTGCAACCGTCAGGTTTTCTGCATTCCCTGGACACACAGGAAGGCACAAGGGAGGCCGGGCAGGCTCAGCATGCCTGAGTGACCATTCCTGGCGGCACAGGAGCTGGCTGAGTGACCTTGGGCAGGACACCTCTCCTCCCAGGGGAGGGAAGCAGGCTCAGGGCTCCATAGTCTACCTCACCTGCTTAGGTTCTTGCTGAACTTTTTTGTTCCTTCTAACCTCTTGAAATGAAAAGCACAAGAACATACATGCTCTCTTTGAGCTTGAGTCTACTGTCCTTCCTGGTCTCTTCCTCCGGGCAGTGTTTGGATTCCCGCTCTGGCCCTTATGGATCCACCAATAACACTCACCTGCTTAAAAAACTAAAAAGCCCCTATGGAAGTGGCTTCAAGCCTTCGGGAAGGAGACATCCCCTAATGGGTCTGTGCTTTCCCCCACTAAAGTAACCCTGAAATCACTGCAAAGTCATCTTGGATCAAATCATAATTCAAATATAAAGCTACTTAGTAAAGTAGGTAAAGAACTGTGACACCTGTCCACTGGACTCTACAGTTCTGTGCTGCCTTCTGTGACAGCCACACACCATACACAGCCACTGAACCCTGGAACAGGAGCTAGTCCTACATAACTGATCTGTGACAACCATAAAGTACACACAGATTTCAACTACTTAGTATGGAAAACAGCGTAGAATGCCTCATTGGTGATTTTCGAAGTTGTGTTTTTTAATGTAGTTTGGACTAGTGGGTTAACTAAAACATATGAAAAGCATTTTCACTTTTTTTATGTGCTCATAGAGAATATCAAATTGGATGTGGTATTTCTAAGACAATGCAAACTCATCCTTCTGTTCATAACAACATAAATATGCTTCAAGTCAACTCACTATAATAATCATTATTTGAACGAGGCCCCAAAGTGAAAATTAATTCACTTCAGATTCTTCACTAAACTATTTCATATACTTCCCCAATGGTTTTTGGCCAATTCTCATTAAGATTTAAACATTTAAATATTCCAGTAAGACAAAGACAATCATAGCTACCTCGAGCATATAATATCACATAATCACCAGACAGACTCCACTAGGCTGAGAGTCAAAATAATGAACATCTGTGCTATTGAGAAAGCAATTCCCAATCCATATTTTTAAATCTCACAATCAGAAAATAAAATTACATCTGACTATTAGGATTTGGGATTCTAGGATTTTCATTCTAGGATTTCTCATAATTAGCTAAGAAAATATTCCACGCCATAGTTCTACTCTAAGCCATAGGAGGCTAGGTATTCCCTGCCACCTGGGAGCCAGGTAGGCACCTGCATTCTACTGGTCTTTAGTGGATGAAATAAGAGTATCCAATGAAACTGGAGATTAAGCATGATTTTCTTTTAAAGGTTAAGTCACACAAATATGATTGCCTGACCTCTGACTTTAGGGCACCTCCCAGCTATATTTTCTAGTGGTCATCAAGGATCAGAAAAATTGCATTGAGTTTTTTTTTTTTAAAGCAGTGCTTCCATAGACATTGATGGACTAAGCAAATCCTCCATTATTTAGCCTCATGCTACTCAAAAGTTGATCTGTCTGTACCAGTGTCGACTGGTCCTCAGTGACACAAGTACAGACACTGAGCATTAATACATGGAAAGCTGTAGAACAGTTTGACAAAGTGATTTACATGGGCTGAATCTCATGTTTTTAAGTGGGCTTGTATTTTATGTTTCTAAAAATATTTCACACTTATTGAATGCTTTAAAAGTACACCTGCCTGTAACGGATTCTAAGAACCTTTTCCTCCTAATGATTCAAAAGTGTTCATTCAGACTATTACACCAGAACCTCCAAACCCTTGATGAGCTCCCTGTATTTGGAGGACGTATAGGTTGGCAAGATAAACAGATATGGATTGCAGATACCTTTTTAGGAAGGAAAACCCCACCTAAAAGAGGGGGAGTGAAATAGAATGGTTCTACAGCAACACCTATCTTTATACCTATAACCAAAATATCTTATTTCTTCAACTATAAAATGCCATGGAGTATAAACTGTACCACAACATGATACAAGAACGAATGGTCCTGATCTCAGAGATATAAGAACATACGTAAACTAAAGTTCAGATTTGCAACAATTGAACCTCAACCAAGTAAAACTGTCAACTGTTCATTATATGCACACAAGGAAAAGCAAGAGTTTTTAAAAAGGATTCCAAGTTGAGTTTAAAGGCTAAAATGATCTTTTGCAAATAGGAAAGGAACCAAGAGGTAGAGGGAGGAAGGGAGAAGGGAGAGAAAAAGGACATAAAAAGAATTAAGATGTGTTTTGTACATGGACCAATTTCTCATGATGAATACAATCATTATGTGCTACGCATATGTACTAATATGTACTAATAAAAAGCCTTTCAAGTTAAAGTTAAAGGCTAAAATGTCTAGGTTAGTAAAGAAGCATTATGAAGCACCAAGTATACATGAAGCATTCCAGCCCAGTGGCACAAGCGCCTCCTTGGCAAGCATGAGGTCTTGCGTTTGATTCCTAGTACCAAGAAAGAAAGACAGACAGGCAGGCAGACAGACAGAAAGTATTCTGAGAGATCCAAACAGTGTAGTGCCAAAGCCAGGCATGGTAGAACACATCTGTAATCTCAGCACTCTGCAAAACTGAGGTAGGAGGATTACAAATTCGAGCCCAGCCTGGCCAATTTAGCAATTTAGTGAGACCCTGTTTTAAAATTTAAAAAGAGGGGGTGGGTAGCTCAGTTCAAAGGCCTTGAGTTCAATTCCCAGTTACCCCCCCTTCCCTCCCCAAAAGCAGCCAGTCCTGGAAGAACTCACCATGGAGATGGGAAAGCAGATGGTACTGCACATGTCAAGCGCTGGCGTCTCCCAGGACCCCACTGGCAGTCCCTGCAGTCACCTTCACAGCGTAGGGGCTTCCAGAAGGGCTGTCTTCCCTCCCCGAGGGGCAGGGGCAGGGGCAGGTGAAGGGCGGGGCCCTGTACCACGGAACTGCTGCAGCCTTAGCCAGCAAGTGCTTGCCTGTACAGAGGAACAATGCAGCAGCCTCCCCAGGGAGACCAAGAGGTCCCTTTCACTGTTAAAGACTCAGGCACTCAGACAGGTCCTTCTGTGAAGGGAGGAGCAAAAGGAAGGGGTGATCCACACTGCAGGAGAGGAGAGGGCTCCTGGAGACAGGAGCCCTTGGAACCCCGAGGGGCTGCCTCTTCCCCAGCCTGGAGCACTCACGGAGGGGGCAGTGCCCCACTGACCTGGCATCCTGTGAAAAAGGAGGCGGCCTTGTGGAGAAGTGGGGGTGCTGCACACTCTCACTAGAGCCCAAACACACACATTTACCAGGCTCCTAAAACACTGCCCTGTGCAGAGGGCCAAGCAGAGGCAGTGGGTCCTTCCAGGTACTGGGCCATCCAGAGGCCGGGCTGACCCGAGGGCAGAGGGGCCCACGTGGCCTGCATCCTGCAGAGCTCCGGTGAGGAACAAGAACACTGTAGTTGCCCAGAGTGGGGCAGGCAATGCTGGAAGACCAGGCAGGGTGCTGGACAGACTGGGGGGCAAAGAGCTTCCATAGAGAGGTGGCAGTGAGGTGAAAGAGCAGATGGACAGTAAATATCAGGAGGGGCACAATTTCCAGGGAGACTACGCCTGGCTGGTTACTGCCAGGAAGGAAAACCTTTCACAGGAAACAGAGGTCCCGTGTGGAGTCCCGCTATTAATGCATTCTCCTGCTGGACTCAAAGCTGTTGGCTCTGAGAAGAGGGACTAGGTAGCCCAAGAGCAGGAAGCCAAGCTCTTTGGTGCAGGCAGGCACTGGCCGGAAGGGGACAGTGCAAAGCTGCAGGGGAGCCTCCACACTGAAAGAGTGAGGGGTACAGCAAGCACAGGACTGGGATGTAGCAGCCACAATCGGGTCCCACAAACTCGCAGACCCTGCAGAGGTAGCAGTGACCGAGGAAAGGCAGGCCCATGAACGTCACCTGCAACGAAAGTCCTAAGAAGGGGCATTCTGGCTTGGCTTTGTCACTACTGAAACCCTGGGGTCAGGGGCAGTACATTTTCATGTCCTTTCTTCCACTAGGAAAGGTTCAAAAAGCTTCATTGAAGGAAGGGAGGCTGAGAGTGGCCCACGTGAGGGCAGTAGGGTGGAGGGAGGCTGCAAGGCAATCCAGGGCACCTGCCTTCTCAGGATTTCCCTGGGGGAAAGACTACGCCTTGTGTAGAGCTGAAGAGCATAGCAGAGAACTGGAGAAAGAAGAGAATCTACACATGGGGTTCTTACCAGGGGCTGCATAGGCCCGGCACCTCCACGCATCAGCACGTGGGGCACAGGGAGAATGGTGAATGAGTCCCCATATCTGTCCTGCCCTGGAGCAATCTGACTGAATCAAGAGGCAGGACAGAGTAGACAACAAGACCCTGCAGAGACACACCACACACCAACCAAGTGCAATGGATATGGGATACGCAATACGAAGGAACATTTAGGTTCGTTTATTTCTAAGGAGTATGATATTTACATTTAAGAAAATAGCTCCAATCTTCTAAAATATACTAAAATGTGTACAGATGAAATGGTGCCATCCCAAGGACTTACTTTCAAATCACTGAGAAGCGAGAGAAGGCCATTCACATAATCACAGACACTGGGGAGGGGTCCATCAGATTTGTTATATTTTTCTACTTGAAATTTCCAAGAAAAAGCTACACATAAGCAAATAAAGAGGCAGCACAGGACGCTGAAGTACTGTGTTTTTGACTAATTGTGTTACTAAGATATTACTTCAACAACTGAACTCAGAGATTTTTTTTTCTTTTTTAAATGATTAAAATGCCTAAGGCCTCTAAAGCCAGATGGACAGCTCCAAAGGGAGAGGCTTTTCTTGAAATTTTTCAAAGAAGCAAGCTGGCTGGCAGGATGCGTGCGTAGTCACACTTGAGAAGGCCCAGGAACCGTACGCACCCACATGGCATGTCACCTTGATGTCCAGGTACAGCACCTTCTCCTCTGGTGACTGATTCACGCGCGCGATGGGCAATAGACTCCCGTCATGCTCTGCTGCTCAGCTGAGGCAGGGAGAAACCGAAGGTGCCAAGTGTCAAGCCCATCTTTCTGCGACTGGCATCCCCATTTCAAAGCCACCAGAGGAACAGCTACAAGCCCGGGAAGGAAAAATGCCTGCTCTAAAGTCAACAGGCGATGCTGATTTTTATCACGAGCTGCCCTTGTTTTTGTGAGAATCACGTCACAGCCAGGAGGACGGAAGCTAGGCTAGAAGGTGACTAAGGCTAACAGGCCCAGACATACTTCTCCCTACACATGGGTTCTTCTGCCACCACCAAACTCAGGAAGACCTGCCTGCCACCAGAACAACACTGACCAAAAGGGCTGGCTTAAACCACAGCTTCTCAACAGGGCTTTTTTACTTCATCCGGGATCATCTAGAGACAATACTGGATGCCAGAGTGGGGGGTACAGGTATCCAGGGTTACAGGGATACAGGTATCACCAAAGGTACTGCAATGCACAGGGAACTCTACACAATCAAGAACCATCTAGGCTAAAACGTCAACAAGGAAAAGGTAAGAACTGAAACAACGAAAGGAAAGGCAATGGGGTATTCAGATTTGTTTGGGGAAGGGTGAAGGGGTGGATAGAAAGAGAAAGACAGGGAAACAGAGTGAGGGCCATTCGCTTTTAAATGCCCTCTACTTATATACTTCTCATGCTTTTTAACTAGATACGGGATCTGATGCCATCGCCCGTGGTGGTGCTTCTACTTTGCCCAGCAATCCACAAGGGGTCAGACTCGGGAGATGATGACTGCCAAGGCAAATATTTGCTTTTTTTCCAACGGCCATGTTTACCCAAGATTATTCTGCTCTTGGGGAACTGGAAACCAGCGAGCGGTTGACACACTTGGAACACAGCCACAGAGCAGACGGGCACTCTTTCCCGGGAGAAGGGAGAGGGAATATGGCCCCAGAGGGCCAGTACCTCAACACCACCTAGGCTTCTGGACGGCCGCACTGTGAAACCTGACTGAGATCCACAGCGCAGTCGTGCCCATCTTCCCAAAGGCACGGAAGAGACACACAGGGCGCTGGCTTAAAGGAAACCACAGGGCAGGGAGCGGAAAAAATGGAGGAGAAACAACAATTCACCATGAACTGCTCAACTATGTTGATCTGAAGAAGGCAAAAAGGAGAAACACAGGGAAGAGCAACTGTAGTTTATTAATCCTAAACCGTAATCCGCAGATGACCTCCCCAGTGACCTCCAAAATGAGTTTCTCAGTTAAATTACATTCTTTGCATTCACACATCAAGTGTTTATAAGATACTGCAACTGGGATCTGAAATCAGCTTCCCCTCTCCTGTATGGTCCTACTGGCTCTGCTGTTCACAGCCATTCACTCCACTTCAGCACAAAAATCCAATCACCAAGTCCACCTCCCTGCACCAGGCACAGAGATTTCCAACTAGAGGCCACACCAACCCCACACATGAGCTTCAAATGCTGCCCCTCCATGGAGGTCCTGGTATCAGATTCTGGGGTCAAGGCCTGCCTCCCAGAGGATCCTAAAACAGAAGTGATGAGCCAACACCATGTGCCCTGTGGGTGCGTGAGCTTGGGTACAAAGCACTGTGTCAGAGTGTACCCTTAGCTTGTGCCGTGAAGGCACAGCCAGCCTCTGGGCCGCAGGAACCGAATGATGCTCCCTAAAAATGTCAGTCCACATCTAACTCCTGGAACCTGTAGAAGGGACTCTGTTAAGAAACGCGGTCTCTGGGGATGGAATTAAAGATATTGAGATGAGATCATCTTGGTTGACACTTTGAGACCCTAATCAAATGAGAAAAGTCCTTGTATAAGAGACAGAAGCAAAGACACAGAGAACAGAAGGCTGTAGGAAGGCAGAGGCAGGGTCTGCACTGAAGGAGCCACGAGGCGGGGGACATCTGGGGCCACCAGAATCTGAGGGCAGGGAAAACTTCTCTTCTAGAGCCTTTGGAAGGAACAAGCCCTGCTCAAACCCTGACCTAGAACTTGTGTCCTCTAGGCTAAGACATAAAAACCTGCTGTTGAAAGCTCCCCCTGTGGGAATTTATTAAGGCAACCTGGGAAGCGAACATACGGTCTCATACTGGCGTTGCCCAGTGTCCAGGTCCCACGGGAGCCAGGCTCTTCCCACGGCCATGGGGGGACTCGGAAGCATGGGGCTGTGGGCCTGGGCTGCAGGCCTCAAAGCCAGCAGCAAGATGCTTTCCCGAGGACAGGCTTCAGAGCAAGTAAGGCGAGAAGCCTCCCTCTGTCACAAGGCAGAGGGCAGTGCGAGGAAACAGGCCTCCCTTCCACACCAGCCATCAGCCTCCTGTCCTGAGCTGCTGGCCCCGGGCCGCACGCTGTCTCCATCAACGTGAAGAGATAATTCTCACTCTGAGTTTTGATTCCATCCTTCCTTGCCTTTTCTTTCAATTGCCGCCTCCTAGATAGGCCTAAAAATACTCTTTTGAGGTTATATTTAAAGCAAGAGGCTGCCAGCATGGCTTCAGCAGCACAGGCAGAGGAAGAAACGACACCGCGAAGATTAGCAGGGCTCCTGACCCGGGACAGCACACATTTGGCTGCTTTAGGAAGGCAGGAAAGGGGGCTCTCCTGAAGAAGACAAGCAGAGGCAGCCTGAGCAGCTGGCCCCGGGGCACGCAGCGGCCAGCGCAGGAGTCAGAACCATGCCCAAGAGGCCGCGTCTTAGGCGCCGGCCTGAACTCCATTCTGCAAGCCTGAGTCTGTCCCCGCCCGGTGCAGCTCCCCTGGTGCAGGGGCCGTGTTCCTCGCCCAAGCTGTCCTCCTGCCCAGGTCTCTTACCCCCCTTTGTATGATACAGAAATAAAACCCTCACATTTCATAGGCTTCAGTTATAACAATTAGGTATACAAAATGCTAATGTCTGCATTGCGGGCTCCGATAACTCGACCCAGCAGGGGACACTGACACACAAGCCAATGGTTCCAGCCTAAGGACAAGGGAAGAGGGAATTTGGACTCCAACTGCATCAGCCACAAACTGCCCTTTGCTGGCTTGTCCATCACGAGTCAGGACATGCCAGGGTACAGCACAACTCACATTCAAGCAGGGCCCTGCCACTGCTCCCCGGAAATGCGGCCACCCAGGGGAGGTTACCTGCTCACTACTGTGACGCCCTCCACCAGCCCCCCAGGAGTCGTGGTGACACGCAACAGTTTAATCAGCCTTTCTGGTCAGTGTGGGCTCTGAAAGGACTCTGACAATCACCTTCAAACATCTTTGGAATCGTCCAGCCCCTTCAACAGGTAATGCAACAGTGCAAATGTTGCAGAAGGAAGTAATCTAGATGCAAAGATGTTTTCCTCCGCAAAGATGCTAGCACCCATTCTTTTTTTGCCCACAAGGACTTGGAAATGGCTCGCTTCTCCAAAAGAAAAAGCATGTGATGTTCCCAGGGCTTCGTACTCTCAACTGATCAGAAAAGTGTCACTTATAAGAACTTGAGAAAATATTTATTCTACAGTATGTGGCAAATGCAGGCAGCTACACCGTACTATACCATGATCACAACGAAGTCAACCCAAGAAATAAAAATAATCAAATCCCACGAGAAGGAGGGATCTCAAAGGAAGTTAGAACACAAACTTCTGAGCACAGAGCAATGAGGGTCTGCTCCTCTTGTTCACTTTTAATTTTGTGTATGTTCCCTATGAGGAACAGATATTACAGTTAGAAAGAAGAATGTCCTTGGCTACTCACTGCTGCCAGGGAGTTCTGGAGAGAAACAGCGCTTTCCCCCGTTACGTGCTTGCTTCCCTCCAGCCTCACACATCTCCACACTGCACGCGGCCACCCGCTTTTCTGGCCTAATTTAACTGCGTGATCCCCTCACTCCAGCGTGTTCACGTGCCCAGAGTGTGCGCCCTTGTGTTCTCTTCCCCTGGAGTGCAGGCTCCGGAGGGCACGGGTTTGCACTGCTGTGAATCTCTCTGGCATCCCAGAGCCGGCCCGGTGCACTGTCTGCACTCAGTAAGCATTCCTGGCAGGACACTGGTGTCCTGCTCGTACTGTGTCTCCTTCTTGACGTTTCCCTGGCCAGCACCGTCATCAGGCCCTGTCCACGCCTCTGTGCACTCACGGAATATAACATGAAACCCGGGCCTCCTCTAAAGTAGTTTCTTTATTTTGGGGAGTGGTACTGGGGATTAGGGATTGCACCCAGGGCCTCTGCTCTGAACTGTGTATATTCCTAACCCTGTTTTGTCTTTTATTTTGCTTTTCAGTTTTGAGACAGGGTCTCACGAAGTTCCCCAAGTTGCCCAGGATGTTTATGTCCAT
>PVJX010018876.1:0-35754 GCA_004027295.1 Dolichotis patagonum
AACAACTACCTTGAAGAAAAAGAGACACTACAATACCCAGTGCTGATTCCATAATGTCATGATGTGAAGTCCAGCAAAACTATCACTTTTTGTTCAAAGTGATCTTAGCTTGCTTTGCCTTGTCTAAGTTCAACACACATTAAGGTATGGACAGCTGTTTTGAGGAGAATGAGAGACACTATGACAGCCATTCATGGCTCCCCTAATGTCTGGTCTTGAAGACCTGTAATGTCCCCCTCATCCTGCTCAGATCAATTCCATACTAGGTTGTTTCATGTGAATTCCCTATATGTGACAATCTGGACAACTATTTGGAAGAAAACAAGAGTCAATATGATAGAGAGTGAATATCTCCAATTGTCCAGCTTTGAAATTTATGTCTTACATTGCTTTCTTGTGATCCGCATTGCTCTGTTTTGTTGTGTTTAATTTTACCCTATTGATATAATTGCATGTATATTTGGGTAAGATGGATGACTATATTGTTGTTTTTGTCAGATCGTGGAGCAGAACTGTTAACAGTCTCACTGTTTGAATGTCTACTTTACATGTTTTAACTTTGTAATTTGAACAACTATTTCAAAGAAGTCAGTATGTAATTAGTCAAGTAATAATTTCTTAGGTTTTATTGCTGTTGTACTCCTCGTTTTTTCCTTGAAATACTGTATTGTCACTACCCTTTATTCTGTTTTGTTTTGTTTTTTCCTCTTTAAATAAAAAAAAGAGTCATGATATAGGCTACAATGATATTCACATAAAAAATTTTTCTGTATTCCCAAAAGGCCAAAAATACAAACTTCAAGATTATAGACAGTATGATTCTACAAGGTTAGATTTTATTTCTTTTGAAAAATATTTTGTCTATGTACAACATATAAAATTTTGTGGTTTTTTCCCCAAAGGGAAAATTATGTAATGGTGTTTTAATTTCAACTTTGATGTCAGAAAAATATCCTGTTCTCGTGAATTCAGTGCATTCATTTTAGTTTAAGAATCAGCTTCTTTTAAATGGCTGTGAATAATCTAATCCAGGGAAGATTTCCAGAAGAAAGAAAAAGCTCCTGTAACTTGCTGATTCTTAAATATTGCTTAATCTGCAGTTTTGAAATTCTCTTGATTTATTTGTAGAATATTTCAAAAGGGTCTGGAAGGTCCACAGAAAAGACTTTCCTTATGAAATGCTTATGTGCCATTTTACATATTGTAAATAAATAAGTAGAAGAAAAAATTCATGAGATGATAAATTATAGTACACATTTTCCAAGAAACTTTCTTGTTGATTAAATTCATTTTTTAATGAATGAGTATAATGTCACCTCTTAGCTTTGAATTACTTTTATGTGATATGCACATGAAACAGAATTTGGTTATCAAATGTAAACAAGTAAAGAGAATATATTATAATTAATAAATGTGCAATGCCTTGAGCCCTTTTGAATATCTTTTGTAAAGCTCATGAAGTATGTTTATTAATTCATATTTTTCACTTAACACAATATTTATTGAGTGCTTTTTATATATTTTGAGGATATTTAGAAATGAATAAATCAGAAGCTCTACCCTCAAGGACTTCCAGGATACTAATGAAGACATGATGCATGCATACAAGGATAAAATGACAGAAGAATTCATGTCATGAAAAAATTGTAAAAACTATCTGTCCTATTTTTATGCACTTAGATAGTTCTATTAGCTGTTGTTAGAGTAGTTTTGGTACTACTCTTGGATTGAGAAGAATGTGAAATTCAAAAGGAAAGATAAAGAGTTAACTACTTAATATAAAAACATTTATAAATCAAATGACAAATATTATATGGCAAATAAACTGGGAATTTATTTGCAGTAGACATTAATATGAAAGGGTTTATAACAAAATACAAAAAAAAAACTCTTACAATTATTTAAACACTGAAACCATCACTACGAGTTCACAGGAGATGTAAACAGAAACTCACTTGTAAATTTCAGTCTATAAAATTAAACATTAATTATGGTCAAATCTTGGAAATGGCCCAAGAGCCCATCAATCAAGGAATGGATAGAAAATGTATGGTATTTTTATATAATGGAGTACTACTCAGCTATAAAGAAAGATTGAGTTGAGACTTTCATAAGTAAATGGATGTGACTTGAGACCATACTCATAAGTGAAAATTCATATGTAAATACCATATTGTTTCCCTAGTGTAAGAAACTGAAAAATTATAAGAGTTCTAAACTCTACAGTAAATACTGTGTAAGGGTAAGAAATTGTTCAAAGAGGAAAAGTAATTGGAATAAGGGAAAGGAGGAAAGAAGGAAGGAAAAAGGAGAAAGACATAACTTTGTATATTTATGTATACAAGACAGCTAAACTTACTGTAACATTAACTGTATTAGTTATTGGAAAAGAACAGCTAATACTCATATGAGTAGATCAATTTTACATGTCTACATCTGTTAATCTAAGCAACCCTCTTGAAGGTAACAATATGCAATATTACAACTATTCTCAAAATTCCTATCATCTTGTTTTGTAAACCTATACTGTTATTGTATTTTGTTTCTTGTCTGTATTGCTTTTTGTTTTCTTTTTCTGTCTTTTTAATCTTAAATAAAAAAAAGACACCCCGCATCTGAAAAACACCCCAAGGCATGCCAGAGGGATGGGGGGGCATAGCTGGACTGCTCAGCGAACCCCAGGCAGCTGGTTGGCCAGGGACCCACCCTGGGCCGTGGCTGCGCAAGCTCCAAGGGCAGGCGGATCTCCAACGCGCACGGGACAACTCCAAACTTGGCGCCCAGTGAGCAAGACCACACCCCGCATCTGAAAAACAGCCCAAGGCACGCCAGAGGGATTGGGCGGGCCTAGCCAGACTGCTCGGCGAACACCAGGCAGCTGGCTGGCTGGGAACACACCCTGGACCCTGACTGCATGCACTCAGGCAGAGGTGGCAGCGGGCGTGCACCGGGAAAACTTGGAACTCTGCACCCAGAGGAACATTGGTCCACAGCGGACTACCTGTGCTACCTTGAAGGGAGATTAAGTGCCTGTCTCACCATAACAAGATCTGGCTCCACACAGCATGGTGAGTATGCCCCTAAAATAGAGGTGTACAGTAGCTAAATAGGGCCAGTAGTAAAGCTCCCTCCAACTAACTGTAAGACCTTGGTAAGTCTGACAAGAGTGAGGGTGACCCCTTCCTACACACAGAAAACATCAGGCAGAGTGAGGAGTGTGCCGAGAAGGACTCCCCCAACTTGAAGAGAATCAAAAGGGCCTATGAGGCACACAGACACACAATAGGCACACAGTAGGACCTCAGCCAATACAAACACTATAGACAGGGAGATGTGATGACCTGGAATAACCCAAAGATAAAGTACTAACAGGAACTAAAAGCTGACCTGCATCAATACTACTAAGCTTGTCAGCCCAGGAAGAACACAGGACTCACCCAACAGGCCCTGCAACAGGGAGCCAGGTGACTGGCCCACCTATACATTGTGGGACCCAGCAAGTGGAAAAACATCAATCCTACAGTAGGACACCAAGATACACACTACCAACAGTTCACACTAACAAGTCTGAAGAACCAAACACTAACTTGAAAGAGGAAAATGGCAAAAAGAAAAGGCAGAATGCAACCTCAAACATCCAGTGCAACAGGTGCAAATACAGGAGACACTGAAATAGAGGATCCCAATGGTAACATACCAGGAATCTCTGAAAATATAGTAAATGAAATTAAAAAACAACTCTGTGAGGCCATAGAGGAAATCAAATTAGAAGTACTCTCCAGGTAAAGATAGAAGTAACAACCTTAGTAAAGGAGTTGCTGAACACAGCCAAAGAAGAAATAGAGAAAAAAGTACAGGAACATGGGAAACTGATTGAAACCTTGAATGAACAATGTAGAAAACAAGCAGAATTCATGAAGCAAACTGAAAGAGACATCCAAGAAACAAGAAATTCAATCCAAAGCATGCAAAGCCATTTAAATGAAGCTGAGGATAGGATCTCGGACCTTGAGGACAGGATTGCAATTAGTGATCATGAAAGGATAGAACTTTTAAAAATAACAAAGCAACATGAAATGACAATCCAGAAACTTCAAAATGATGCCAAGAACAACAATATAAGATTAATAGGCATCAGTGAAACAACAATATAAGATAATAAGATAAGACACCTCTATTTTAGGGGCATACTCACCACACTGTGTGGAGCCAGATCTTGTTATGGTGAGACAGGCACTTAATCTCCCTTCAAGGTAGCACAGGTAGTCCGCTGTGGACCAATGTTCCTCTGGGTGCAGAGTTCCAAGATAAGAAACAACAATATAAGATTAATAGGCATCAGTGAAAATAATAGAGTCAATACAAATGACATATGTGAAATATTCACAGAAACAATAGGAGAAAACTTTCCAAACATGGAGAAAAAATCTGATATGCAGATAAGTGTATATAGAACACAGTGAGGCATATAGAACACCAAACAGTCACAACCAACATAAATCTACACCCAGACATATAATAATTAAGATCTAGACATACAACATAAAAACAGAATACTAAAAGCTGTTAGAGAGAAAGCCCATTAGAATCACAGCAAACTTTTCAGCACAAACCCTCAAGTCAAGACGTGATGCGAAAGATATCTCGAGCCCTGAAAGAAAACAACTTCCAGCCCAGACTGATGTACCCAGCAAAACTTTCATTCAAATTTAACGGAGAAATAAGATACTTCCATGACAAAGAACAACTGAAGAAATTTACGTCCACCAAACCAACCCTAGAAAGAGTGCTGAAAGACATATTAGACAGAGATAAAAATGACCACAACCCCCAGAACAGCAGAAAGAAACCACCAGGTAGGACAAGGAATTAAGGGGGAAAAGCAGAAAACAAATTACTGGAACATAACATGACAAACTTGAGCCAGTATATATCAGTGATATCCATAAATGTAAATTGCCTCAATTCAACTATCAAAAGAAATAGGTTGGCAGAATGGATCAAGAAACATGATCCCACAATATGCTGTATACAAGAAACACATCTGACCTAAACGGAAACTCATAAATTAAAAGTCAAAGGATGGAAAACAGTATTCCATGCAGCAAGAACCCGGAAATTTGCAGACAATGTGAACTTCAAACCTAAAATGATTAAAAGAGACAAAGAAGGTCACTACATACTTGTAAGCAGAAAAATTCAAGAGGAAGAACTAACAATTATAAATATATATGCACCAAATACAGGAGCACCCAACTATATAACACAGATACTAAAGGATATGAAAAACCAAATACACAAGAACACAATTATCACAGGTGACCTTAACAGCCCACTGTCACAAAGAGATAGATCAACTAGATGAAAAGTCAGCAAAGAAGTAATAGAACTGAATCATACCTGTGAACAACTGGACCTAGTAGATATTTACAGAGTGTTACACCAAACCACAACAGAATACACATTCTTCTCAGCTGCACCTGGCACATTCTCCAAAATAGACCATATATTATCCCATAAAATATTCTTAAGTAAGTGCAAGGGTGTTGAAATTATCCCATGCATACTATCTGACCATAGTGCACTGAAATTGGAAATTAATGGCAAAAGAAATTGCAAACCTTGCATGCATACACGGAAATTAAACAACAACCTTTTGAACAACCAGTGGGCTAGAGATAAAATTAAGGAAGAAATAAAGCAATACCTACAATTTAATGAAAATGCAGAAACAACCTATTGCAATCTGTGGGATGCAATGAAAGTGGTCTTAAGAGGGAAATATATAGCAATAAATAGTCATATCAAGAAAATAGAATGAGCACAAATAAACAACCTAATGCTCCATCTCAAGTTACTAGAAAAAGAAGAGCAAGATAAACCCAAAGCTCATAGAAGAGAGGAAATAGTAAAGGTTAGAGCAGAAATCAATGCAATTGAAACTAAAAAAACAATATGAAGAATTAACGAATCAAAAAGCTGGTTTTTTGAGAGAATAAACAAAATTGACAAACCTCTAGCTAACCTTATAAAGAAAAAGAAAGAAAAAACCCAAATTCATGCAATAAGGACTGAATAGGGGCAAATTACTACAGATCGCATGGAAATTCAAAAGATCATGAACACCTACTTTAAGAATCTCTGTTCACATACAGAGGAAATGGACAGATTTCTAGAAAGAGCTACCAAAACTCAACCAAGAAGATATAGCAATTTTGAATAATCCAATATCAGCTATTGAAATTGAAAATGTGATAAAAAACTTACCAACAAAGAAAAGCCCAGGTCCTGATGGATTCACAGCTGAATTCTGCAAGAAATTTAGAGAAGATTTGATGCCAATACTCCTTAAACTCTTCTATGAAATTGAAAAGAGAGCAGTCCTCCCTAAATCATTCTTGGAGGCAAGCATAACTCTCATACCAAAACCAGAGAAAGACCCAAACAAAAAGGAGAACTACAGGCCAGTCTCACTAATGAACCTTGATGCAAAGATTCTCAATAAAATACTGGCAAATAGAATGCAACAAATCATCAAGAAGATTATACATTATGACCAAGTGGGGTTCATTCCAGGAATGCAGGGATGGTTTAACATACGCAAATCAATAAATGTGATACACCATTATAACAGCAAAAAACAGAAACCACATGGTCATCTCAATAGATGCAGAAAAAGCTTTTGATAAGGCCCAACACATGTTCATGATACAAAAAAAAAAAACCCTTCAGAAACTCAGAATACATGGTGTCTACCTCAACCTTATAAAGGCCATCTATGACAAACCAACAGCCAATATTATACTAAATGGACAAAAACTGAAAGCTTTCACTTTACAATCAGGAACAAGACAAGGATGTCCACTATCACCACTCCTATTCAATATAGTTCTGGAAACACAAGACAGGGCAATTAGACAAGAGAAAAAATTAAAGGAATAAAGATAGGAAAGGAAGAAGTTAAATTATCACTATTTGCAGATGACATGACACTCTATATAGAAGAACCAAAAAACTCCATTAAAAGACTACTAGAGGTAATAAATAAATTCAGCAGTGTAGCTGGATACAAAGTCAATTGCTACTGTAAACAAGAGAGGAAAAGAAAGTGCTCTAAAGGATATAACTGCATGTATGTTTAAGAGTGTAAGATAGATGACTGTATTACTGTTTTTGTTGGGTTGTTGAGTAGAACTGTTGATGATCTCACTGTTTGAATGTCTACTTTGTATGCTTTAATTTTGTAACTTGAACAACTATTTCCAATGATTAGAATATGTAACGTATCAAGTGACGATTTCTTAGTGGTTTTTTTGGGGGGGTTTCTGTTTGTTTTTGTTCTTTTATTTTTTTCCCTTTGGAATTCTGTATTGTTGCTACCATTTTTCTGTTTTGTCTGGTTGGGTTTTTTTTCTCTTTAAATAAAATTTTTTAAAAAAAGAATTCAGTTACAAAATTGCTTGATCTCTCTTCCCTTCATATATCCTGACTATGTATTTTATCATTATCTCAGGCAATATGGTTTCCACATCTGCATTAATCCAATTAACATATAAGGATGGCATAATTCTACCAGGGACTGGAAAACTCTTAGAAACCAGTAAAAGTTAGAAAAAACAGCTATAAAATGGAAACAACATAAGTGTTCCTCAAATGATTAATAGATTAATAGATGAAGCAATGATTAATTGCTTCACTAAATGATTAATGGATGAAGCAAATGAGGTACATATACGCCATAAAATATGATTCAGCTATCAAAAGGATGAAATCTTGTCATTACAAAAACATAGCCAGAACTATAGATCATTATATTAAGTGAAATAAGCCAGGCATTGAAAGATATGTACTTCATGATTTCATTCATATGTGGAATTTAAAAAAAAAAGTTGGAAGTAGAATCATGGCTACCTGAAGTTTGGGGTCAGTTACGAGGAGATAGAGAGTAGAAATGATTGATCAGTAGATATTATCTACAGATAGTAGGAGGTAGTACTGGATTGCTGTTGCACAATAATTTATCAATAACAGCTATGTACTGTACATCATGAAAAGCAAGAAAAAAGGTTTTTGAATCTTTTCATCAAAAAGAAATGACCAATGTTTAAAGATTTAGATATATTTATTCAGATTTAATTACATAATAAATAAACACATTGAAACATCATATCATACCTCATTAATTTGTAACTTTATGTCTGTATCAACTAAAAATGATGAAAATCAGATCTTTGATTTAAAAAGGTGACATGACTTGAAAATGTCACAATTTTCATTTGTTTGACCTGGTTGCCTTTCTCTTCAGAGGTCACTCACTTTTAGTTCTTTAGAGGCTTCAGTTTTAAAGCATCCCATCCTCCTATGTCTCTCATAGAACCTCTTACAAAATCACACTGAAGTGTTTATGAAACACAAAAGAAACAAGAGCACTCATATTACTGAAAATTAAGATTAGTAAACATTTGGCTCCCAATCATTAAGAATAAGTAGAAAGAAACCTGCTGAAAATGAGTTATAAGGCCAACACATGCAGTTCCTCAACAAAACGTGACTGAAGAGTCTAAGAAAGCTGAGATCTGTGCAAAGTAGGAAGAGTTACTAAACTTAGAAGAGATCTATAAAAACAGATTGCAAATAATTTGTATAATCTGCTCTTAGATATATGTTTGCAATTACTTAGGGGAGAAAGAACTATAAGCAGCCAACCAAATAAAAACAAAAGTGTCTACAAGTGCTGGAAATATTTCTATAGTTTTCAAAGGAAGGATGGGGTCTAATAAACCATACATGCAGGAAATATATAAAGGCAAAAGAAGGTATTTCCAAGATCAAAAAATATTCACCCATAAAATTTATACAACTGAACAAGCACATTAATCTCAGAAAGAAGAGAACGTTGTGTTCAAGAAAGGAAGTTAGAATATGAAACCACAGAGGACACTATAGCTAGTCAAGTCAAGATAATTATTCTCATCTGGCGACTAAATGGAATGAAAATGGCTAAAACGAAATTTGAAAAAGGAAAATTAAGCAAAATATTTAACCCAAAAGTAAAATTTTGTAACTCAGATTATAACTCAAAACAAAAAGTAACAATGAAAAAAAGGAAAGAAAACATATCCATTCCTTGCCCTAAAACCAAAAATACAAAAATATGTATTTTTACTTTTGTCTAGAAATGATAAAAAGGTACATTAGTAAAGGCTTTTTAAAATATAAGATAGACATTCAAAAATATTCAAAAAGGAAGAGCTGAAGAAAATATGGCTCATAAAAATTAATTTAGGAAATCAAAGTATGTTGCAAAATAATAAAATGATTTGATATGAATAATGTCAGTTATAGAAACAAATATAAATTATATATACATGAAACAATAAATGTAAATGGACCTAACAATGAAAATTTGAAATCAATATTTAATCTGAAAAATAAAAGAAAAACTCCTACATATAATTCAAAACTATTAAATGCATTTATTGCACAATCTCTGTATGGGTCTAGATTCAGTTTCTATTAACCATAACTTTTTAGGTACTTGTGCACATACTGTTTAAATTAATTAGTAGCAGTTTTGTTTGGAGATTTCTCAATTACCATTAAATAAGAAATTAACATAATTGTACACAAATATACAAAGAAGTCATATCGGTATATATATTTGCAGATATAATTTTGAAATTTTTTAATTTTTGAACTTTTAAACGAATTTGAAGAGTTCCATGAGTAATAGAACTGCTCAGTTAGGGCTTTTTGTCAGGTTGAATATTCTAACAATGGAAGAAATAACACTTGAGTTAGACAAATTTTGAAACGCTTTCTCTAGAATGACAGGGTGACTCTGAATTGCTCACAAAACCAATAACCTCCACAAACAGAATATTCTCAGAAGAAAGGAAACATAGACAGTTTCTATAAAAATAAAAATCCTTTACCCTTTTACTAATTGATCATTTGGTGTAAAGCATAGCAGGAAAAGGATGTGGATGCCTATTCTTGTCAAAGCTTAGCCAGTTCAGTGACAAATCTATGATGTCAGCCTTCATGGTTGTCAACCCCGTATTTTCACAAGAGATAAATATTGTTTACCCGATAGCTGTCTTTTGAAAATACTATTACGCTCTTTTTCAAAAGGAGAAAGCAATTCTGAACATTGTCATTCAACCAATTGTACTTAGACTTGTTGGACTCAGCTCGAATATTACAGAGACAATAATTTTTATTATACTAATCACAACTACATGTGCCATCCATCAATAACAATTACACTGACAACCTACTCCTTGTAACACACATTCCATACCTATCCCTGTGACACCCGTAAGCACATTTTGAAAGGAACTGCAAGGCACTACAGTTGCTGGCATTATGATTGCTATGACCATACACACCTGTAAAGTACAAAAGTAACTAATCCTTTTGTGGAAATAATTTTGATTTACATAATGAAGGAAAGCTTTTTAGACTCTAGTTGATGTTCAATAAGATCACTGAGAGGGTTGCCACTACATTTTCTTTTTGATTGATGTGTTTCAATTAGTCCTCACTAGACTAAGAGATATGCATTATCTTCATTTTTTTGGTAGACTAGAAAATAAAGTTTTCTGAAGTCATACAGCTTACAAAGAAACCAGTCACAAAAAAGGGGAAAATAAAAAAAGAAAAAGAAAATCTCAAGACTCCCTGACACCAACAACTGTAATCTTAACAAGAGTCCTAGGCTTTCATCCTCCCTCCATTCTGAAGTCTACTAGGAAAGAAAATTTAAGAAATTTTTCTTCAGGATATGTTATTTTAAAGTGAATTTTTGAAAATAGCTTTGGTACCACTCCAATTGTGTCAGCTGTACTAGCTTTTAGCAAATATTTAAAGTGATTTTTACTATAGAATTTTAGGATTGGAATAAATTTTCAAAACTATTAAACTATCCCTCATTTTACAGAAGATGAAAACAGGACCATAAAATATGACTTCTCCATGGCCACTCACATGATCTGTGATAGGACTGGAGCTCAGTTCTCACAAGTCCTGCCTGGTCCTTCCTCCATAATGATGAGAAATGGGGTGAAAAAGAGCTTGACTCACACATGTATTCTAAATATTTGTTATCCAGTGCCACTCAGTCTGCCATCCAGACTGTGTTTTTATAGAAGCAGTGATAAACAATTGTCCTTTCTATTTTTGCATTGTATTCAGGTGCACAATGAAGGATTCAGCTGCCTGCTAATGAAATCACTTCATGCACCAGTCAAATTAACAACTCAGCTGTGATTCCTGATGTCACTTTTAAGTATAAGGAGTTTCTTCTACACAAAAGCAAATCAACAACAACAACAATAACAACAATACAGTAAAGAAATTTGCTGCTATCCTGCAAGAAAATGTCCCTCATTAGCACACTGGAGTAGCTGACATTACTTAATTTTAAAAGGCAGATCAGGTTATGTAGAGTCAGTTTTTGAAAATCATGAAAAGATTTTTTTAAAAAGTATATGTACAAATTATATGTGCATTTGTTTTCATTAGCAAGTCACTCTCTGATGCAAAATTTTAACATCCTTGTAACCAGGAAAAATTTTACAAAGATTACATTCTCAAAGTCTTGCTAGTGAAGTACAGACTCGGGTACCACTAGGGAGATGCTAAAGTTCTATAAAGATCATGACATGTTAATAGAAATATCAAAAAGAGCTGAAATGTGTTCTCTTAGCCTCTAGTCTAGGTGTTTTACAGAGATGTGGTCTCAAGACCAAATTACCAATGTTAAAAAAGTGATCAAGTTCATGCAGGCAAACACTTGATAGTAATCCCAGAGAAAGGATGCTATTATCAAAGTCCTACATGAAATAAAATTTTCTTACTGTGGAACTTTGGGTACTAAAGAAGATTTATAGAAACCCTAAACCCTCCCTAATGTCTCATGAAGTATGAGAAACTTGGTTACAGTTTTGTCTCTGCCACTGCGGACAGCCCATGAAACTATAGGTTTATTTTCATTATTTTTAAAAATTTCTTTGTTTGGGGCAGGGAGAAAAACATTGCTAACAATTTTCAAAAAATATTATGGGAAAAATAGCTATGAAAGTATAAAATAACATACAAAATACAAAAGTATTTGGTTTACCATCTAAATACCAATGGCAAAAATATTAATTGGAAGAACTTACTGGAAAAAGTGATTGTAATAAGAAGCCACAGTTTTCAACATATGTCATATATGCTCTTGTGGCAACTTCACTTATAAGGATCTAATGAAATGAACATGTTCACAAATGCAATATATATAAACCTCACATTTGCTAATAATAGCAAAATAAAGATGCAAGTGGATAAACCTAGAAACTACCTAAACTCTCAAAAAGATCATTAAAATATTAATTAAAAGTAAAAATATTAACTGAATCCAGTTAAAATATGCATGAACATCATGGCTTTGAAAATAGTTGTACTATCAAATATGCATATTATAATATAACTGTGAAAAAACAAAACAAGAAATTGTATTAAAAGAAGTGGTCAGTTGATCCAAATATTAGAGTGCATTTCTATGGATAAGTGGTTTAGTCCTTCCTTTTCGATCCTTTCCTCTCATCCTATCATTCTGCCCATGAGCTAAAAAAGGAATAGTGTCAGGGCCTTGAAAAAATATATATTATATATATTATATTATGTACTTTATATATTACCCAGCCCCTATCACTCACTCTGTCTTCAAGTTACAGGGACTATTCTTTTATTGAATCCCTGGATATGTGGGAAATAGAACCTTTTTAAATGGTCAGTTTTGATCAAGTAAATTTGTACTTTTTGATGCTGGAGAGGTAGAGGGGGGGCTTTCTTAAAATTCTAGAATCGGAAAACAGTAAAGTGATACATATGCATGCTCTGGTATTTCAGAATTTAACAGATCTAATGAAACCTTTCCTAATAGTCGGTGTATAGTGCTACATTGAGACGTTAGTCTCTCACTCTGAAGAATTGTCGAAGTACATCTTGCTTTCTGGGCTCTAAAACTCAACAAAAAGAATTTGTCTACAAATAAAGAATCTTTCCTATTTGATACACTAAGTTTTTTTTTAAAAAAAGAAAAAGACAGCCTTGCCAACATGACTTCTATGTTGATCTAAATGTATATGCCAAGAGAAGAGGCACAGGTCCACCCCATGTTCCCTGAAGACACTTTTTGCCCACTCCTGCTTCTCTGTTCTTTCTCCACATGAGAAAGACTGAGACCAGCTTGGGGTGTGTTGGGGGAGACAGACTGCAGACCACAGCCCACAGGGCAGCGCGGAGGCCATGACTCCATGGACATGTTCCATGTCTCCGCAGTTTCAAGCTGCTGCCTATGGCTTATAAACCCACTACCTATACCAAACTATATCACAGCCAGATTTTTTGGTACCCAAATGCCAATCTAATGGGGGTACTATGAAGAAGTCAGAAAGGGGGTTAGGGATTTAGCTCAGCGGCACAAGCGCCTGCCTTACAAGCATATGGTGGTGAGTTCGATCCCCGGTACCGATTAAAAAAAAACAAAAAAGAATACACAACATAAGAAAGAAATTAAATTCATGGCAAAGAGCTATACAGGAATCTAGGAGCTTAAAAATCCCATTGAAGTTATACACAATAAATTAAATGAAGGTGTTTATGTAATATCAGACCTAGAAGACAGGATTATGTCTAGCAACCACGAAAAGAAAGATATCTTAATAATAGCAAGAGAGTATAAATACTATTACAATAGCTACAAGATAAAGTAAAAAAGAACACCATAAGATGGATTGAAATCAGTGAGAATGCTGGAGACAGCACAAAAACCATAAAAATCGCTTTATAGAAATAATGGCAGAAAACTCTCAAAATACAGATAAAGAAGTTGACATAAAAAATAAATGAATCATATACAACTATATATAGAAAAAAACAAAATAAATCCACAGGGCTGGGGATTTAGTTCAGCGGCATAAGCGCCTGCCTTGCAAGGGAGCAGTCGTGAGTTTGATCCCCGGTACCAAAAAAAAAAAGAAAAGAAAAAAAAGAAGTCAAAAAGGGGTCACACAGGTTACAGCTGAGTATTTGAAATTGGGTCTGTTCAGAGATGTGCTTTAAGTATAAAATAAACAATAGAATTTAAATAATTTATATGAAAAATGTGTATCTCCAAAATAATTTTTGTATTACTTACATATTAAGATGATGATACTTTGGGCCTACTGGGCTCACCAGAATATAGAATTAAGATATTTTACAGGTGCTAACAGTTTCCTGACTAGCATGATAGGGTCCAAAATATTAGATTAAATCTCTAGTGACACATATATAAGAAATTAAGCAGGTGGTCAATGGGATGAAAATTTAAAGGGTTCCCAGCTTTCCAAAATTAAAGTTTCACTAGTTCTTTAAAGACTTCAGTCATTTTCAACAGATAACACAATGCACATGCAGCTAAATATGTTTTTAGTAGTTAAAAGGAGCTCAGTCCTTCCCATGGTAGACCCTTTCTTGGACTCTCATTAGTTGACTTTAAAACAACCAATTTGCAATAGATAGAAGTAAACAGCACTGAAGAAACTGCAGTTCTCTCCTCCTCACAGCATGCGCTCCCGACCAGAAATTTATTGCTGGCACTATTCTGGAATTCTATCTTAGATAATATCTGATTAATGTAGCTCTTTTTATTGAAATACAGAGCACTGATTATAATATACAGATTTTGGAAACCACCTAGGTAATTATAGGCCTACATTGCAAATTCTTCTTTATCTTCTCCAAAGGAAGTTTCATTATCCATGTATTATCTTGCAAACAGAAAGAATTTCCTGAAGGTGACCTTTTTATAGGTGGTAACCATAGTAACAGGTTTCCAGCCGCTAACACTCTGACACTACTTGTGCAGAGCAAATGTTACAGGAATGCTAAGGATTGATGTTTTGGGTTGCCCTCCAGAGACAGAAGCTGCATAAATACTTATCAATTTGAGTGCAAGACTTTAAAAGAAATTTAAAGCCATATTCCCTGCCCCCTTGCTTATCAGAAAGGAATCTTTTTCCCCCAAGATCCTCATAATGCACTCAGAGACAATCAAAGTAAAAATAAAAGATGTGTATCTTTAAAAGACACATGAAAAAAGAAAATTTATTCTCACATTATTTTTAAGTAGGGGATTTAATGAATCAGGGAATGAGGAATAAACAGCCCTTTGGGAGTCTAATCTTTGAGTTAAGCACCTCCAGGGTCCCCAAGAGCTGTAATAGTAGCTGTATCCCCTCATCAGTGGGGAATTGGCTTTGCTCTGTAATTCTAGGAAACTGAAGCCTCAGCACTTCATTCAGAAAGAGCTGGAAAACTTTTGAGGAGTAAGGAAGTTGGAAGGTAGATCTTGTATCTAAAAATCAGCCAAAGAAAATACCAAAAAGGAGAATATAAGGACCTCTTTTTTACAAACCAAAGGGAATTTCAAGTACTCTTGATCCACGAGTGATAAGAACACATTTAAGTATTTCAATACTTTTATTTGTGAAATAGTACACCACCATGCTTCCCCTTAAATATGGGGTTCACTCTCACAGATTGTGTCTCTATTTTTTCAAAGACACATCCCCATGTTTTTAATAGGTAAGATCGTCTTCTGTCTTGTGTTATTGAAATTCTTCATTTCTTTCATATGAAACACTTATTGACTAGGGTATATAAGTTTTAAATTTAATAAATGTCTTTTCTTAAAAATGTATTATTAACTTGTGATACTTCTAAATATTGTTATTTCTTTCCTTATGAAAATAGTATTACGTGATTCAGATTTTCCCATCGTGTCTATTATGATGCTACAACTTCCTCCTTATTCATGGATCATCACTGAATCACAAAGCCTGTTACAGTCCGAGATCCCTTTTCAGTGTGGCTGTCATCTCGGCAGTCTCAGAATTTGAGTCATGAAGAGATTCATCCAAAAGAAAAAAAAAAAGCCAAAAATTCAATGTACTCCAGATTATAAAATGTTAGTTTAAGGACATTATACCTTATTATAGGACAATGTCTTTTAAAATTTTTAATGATCACAGCAAAGATCTCAGCATATGTATTTTGAAAGAGCAAACTAATTTTGTAACATTACCAGGAAAATAGAGTACCAATTTTTAAATTAGCTTAAAATTGTCAGTTTAGAAAAACAGACCTCCATGTGTCGGGACCTCAGTGTGAGCAACACTAAATCAAGGTCAGCGGAATGGAAGCATAGACAACAAAAGGAAGGTAAGTAACATGGAGGTGGGGTGGGCATAGAGAGGAACTAGAAACCAAGCAAAAAACAGTGAGGAAATAGCATAAAATGGGAAGGTCTGTTTTGCAATCTGCTTTGTCAGTCAGGAATGCCTGTGTTTTTAAATTAGTGTTTCAAATCACCTTTCCATTTTTTGTCTCTCTCATCAAAGGCTTTCAGTGTTTATTCATTACTTATTTCAGAAGAATGTTTCTTTAATCAGATATGCATTCAATCATCTAATTAGTTTTTATCAAGGGCCAGTTCTATGCACATCTGGGAATTAGGAATGCAGCAACCAAGAGGACAAAGAGCCAGGTAGACCCAGTGTTTGCTGTGGATCAAAATGGGGGGCAACAGATACTAGATAATGAAGAGAAAACACTTTGTTTTCTATCAAAGCATATTCAACTGTTAGAAAAAGAAAAGAAAAGGAGTTATGAGCATATGTGTGAGACAGCACAGACCTCACCTTGATCATAGGTCAGGGGAAGCGTTTCTAAAAAAGTGACATTGAAGCCCATGTGGGAAGAGGGTAAAGAAGACACTTATGGGATTGCAAAATGAGGGAAGTTGCCCATGACATTTGAAAACATAAGGAAAACCAGAACTTAGTGAATGGAGTGAGAACTGGCCAGGCGAATCTGAACAGGAGACAGGGGTAGGTGGCTGGGGCCTCTCAGCCACAGCAGAGCCCTCACATCGCCTGGGCTGTGATGCGGAAACAGGCTGGCACTTTAACTGGGCAAAGATCAGATTACATTTGGCTTTTATAAAAATTACTTGGCTCCTGTGTTAGGGAGATGGCCCTCTCGGACAACTACGAAATAAACTCTAACTTTATTATACTGTCCTCCAACAGAGATCCTAATTGATTAATTATCCCTGGCTCAATATCTTGGCTGCCCCTGTCTCTGTGCCTTTGCCCACTCTTACTCCATGCCTGTAAGGCCTCATCCCCATTTCCTCTAGTTCATGGCTAGTCAAGTTTACCACCCATCCTGAACATGCCCAATTTCCTGAATTCCTTCCAGGTGGATTTGATAGCTCACTTCCTTGAATTCTCTCTTCCCTTATTCTTTTCATGGTAGTTTTATATTCTGTTGTTTTATAGTACTATGATCATATCTCATTATGAGAGTCTTTGAGGAGGAAATTATAACATCTTTGAATGGTCTAAAGTATCTCATATGTACATACATTTAAAAAAAAGTACAGTGATTCAGTGGAAGACAATCTGTTTCTTGTTTTTCTTAGTCTGACTCTTGGTTTCCTGGAGTCTGGTCCTGTTTTGGATACTTTGAGATTATTCTCTTCCCTCTTGTATACGTCGAAATGCCTTCATGAATCAACTTCAATTATTCTATTTCAAGACACTTTGGTTTTTTGTCATTGTTCATTTGTCTACCAGATCTCTCATTTTCCTTAGATATCTTGTGCACTTGCTAAATATTTCTTTCTAGAAACCCTGGCACACACTTTCTCAGATGCCTCTTCCCTCTTCATTGAGCAGCTCCCTCTTCCCTGAGTGGTGCCTCTCACTCTGTACCACGTGTCACCACCCAGACTGTCCTGCCTTCCCTGGGAGCTGAGCCTCCTGCTGTTCCTCCACTCACACCGCCTTTGAGCTCTTCCCTTATTCTTTTGTCATTTTTATCAAGGCACCTGTCTTCTTTCCTGCCTGCACTTCTGAATTTAGCCTCATAATTTGTCCTCTGATATCTCTTTTCCTATCAATCTTTACTATTAAACATCCCCTAATATGACTCTTCATAGAACTTAGGTGTATTTAAAAATTAAGGGTAAATTTCTTCCCACAGTCACCCGACTCAACAGGGCTTCCACAGGATTAGAACACAGAGCTTCACAACTCTCAGAAATAATACAAACATTGAAGATAAGAATTTTCCTCCTAGTCCTTCCCCTCATTAAATCATAAAAGTTGAGTGTTCATCTGGGTCTACATCAAAGGGAAAATCATGCCAGCCCTATGTTATTGAAACGCAGCATGAAACCAAATTGGCCATTGCATTTCTGAAAAGATGGGGTAGATGCACTTTCCTTGCTCCTCCATGATCTAAAACTACAAAAACCTGGATATTACATATAAAACAAACACGAGGAACCTAAAAGTTGGAGAGAAGAAAGGATACCATATAGAAAAATACATATAGTAAATAAGATCATTCAGTTATATAATTTCTAAGAAGATTAAAGAGATAGAGAGAACATAAATTACCATTATCCAGGCTACAAGAGATGTCACTACAGACCTAGAGACATTAAAGGGACAGTAAGTGTAGTGGATTGTCAAGTGGTGGTCAACTTAAACACCAGCTGGACTGAGTCAGGGTGTTGCTGAGCATGGGTGACCCACCTGAGGACACTTGCCAGTATAAAAAGGAGACTTGGAGAGGAAGAGTAGCCTTGTGGGTTCTCCTAAGTGTTGCTATTTGTTTGGAGCCATTGGTTCTTCTGGAGGAGCTTGTTGTGCTGGCTCCCCTGATATGAACTCAACTGTCACCACTGGAGGAGCTTGCAAACTTGTAGCTGAGAATGACTGTGGTTCACTTTGGGGGAGCTCTGGTCCTTAGTTTGAGCATCACTTCCTGATGACAAAGGGGAAGATGTATGTTGTTCAGTCTCCAGGAGAAGCTTGTCATGCTGGCTTCCTGATATGAACTAGGCTGTTCTCATCATCACAGGAGCTCAATACCTCATTGTTGCTAAGGATGGCTGTGGTACTTTTTGGGAGAATCCTGCTTCTTATTTAGAGCACACTTCTTGATTCCAATGTGGAACCCTTGACTGCCATGAAACATTGCTGTGGGCTCTAGGCCTCCAGTTGGACTCGTGGGAGGCACTTTCATGGGACCTAGATCTTCAGGACTCATGCAGGACATTGCAGTGGGATCCAGGCCCTTGGCTGGATTTTCTAGGTCTTTAGTGTTGTGGACAGATTTCCTGCACTTTCTTGTATTTGACTCTGGGTGACCATCATAAAATAATACTATAAATTCTGTGTCCTATATGTAATTGTCCTCCTTGCAACCCCTGACTACAACAGTAAGGAAACATTACTAACAATTCAACACAATAAATTGATATCTAGACAAAATGTATCAATTTTGTAAAAAGTACAAACAACTGCAATTTATGCAATATGAAATAATTCCCCTGACTAGCTCTATAATTATAAGGAAAATTAAGTTGATAATTTTAAAACTCTCCAAAATAAATCTCTAAAACAAGATAGTTTCCCAGCAGAATTATTTGTAAAGAAGAATTAACACTAATTCTACACAGTCTATTCTGGCTAATAGAAAAGAATACGCACCACTTCACTTTTTGAACATAGCAATTTTCTAGAACAAACTCAGACAAAGTAAGTGCACAAAAATAATACTATAGATCAACATCCCTCATGAATGCAGGCACAATAATCCTTAACAACAAAAAGTAGCAAAGTAGCAACAGTCTATATAGAGAAATACATGCCATGTTAAGTGGGGTTTAGCTCAGGACTTCTTATCAAAATGCAAATAACTTTACAACTTTGGAAAAAATTATTAAAATCTGTATATGAAAGCAGTGAAACTAGAATAGCTAAAAAATTAGAAAGAAACAATAGGAAGACATCAATATATCCAATTTACAGATGCACCATATCAGTATAGTGTTGAAAGATTGGGTGAGTCAGATTTGGTGGTGCACGCCTGTAATTCCTACACTCTAGTAGGCTGAGACAGAAAGATATCAAGGTTGAATCCAGCCAGGGCAATCAGTCACTTACCAAGATGTGTCTCAAAATAAAGAATAAAATAGGATGATAGTATAGCTAAATGTAAAGGCCTTCTATTTACAGAAGGAAGGAAAGAAGGCAGGAAGGAAGGAAGGGAAAGAGGGAGGGGATAAAAGAAAAAGAAAGAAAAGAAGAAAGAAAGAAAGAAAGAAAGAAAGAAAGAGAGAGAGAGAGAGAAAGAAAGAAAGAAAGAAAGAAAGAAAGAAAGAAAGAAAGAAAGAAAGAAAGAGAGAGAGAGAAAGAAAGAAATGGCAGGGGGAGAAAAATAGTGAAAGATTGACTTTGAGATTATGCGACACTGACAGGACAGACACACAGATGCTTAGAACACAATATAAGCCCAGAAAAGCAGCCACTCAGTGCGTACAACTTACTTTTGACCACTGCGCAAAGATAATTCAAAGCCATCTTTGCAACAAATAATGTAGCATTTGAATACCTATAAACAAAAAACATACTTCCAGGTAAGACTCATACCTCATAAAAAACTTAATTCAAAATGAATCACAGATTTAAATGCAAAACTGTAAAACTTTTTTAAAAAGCAGGTTAAAAACCTTTAAATCTAAAGAAAGGAAAGCATTCTTAATGAGCGTAAGGATGATTCATGGAAACAAAAATGATATATGGACTTTATCAAAATAAATCACTTTTGCTCCAAAAAAATCTTATTAGAGAATTATAAAACAAGTCATAGACTAGAAGAAACTATTTGCAAACTATATATTTGACAAAAATTAGTATAGTACAGTACAGTAGCTTTAGCATGTATGTAAAGAACTTTTTTTAAGCGCAATGGCTAAAAAATCCAATTTAGAATCTGGGTAAAAGACAAATTACATGTAAAAAAGATGACCTTTCATTGAAGGATATCTACAGATAGAAAATAATACACGAATGGCCATTCGGCATCATTAGTTTTTACAGAAATGTGAATTAAAACCATAATTTCATACCACTATATAAAATCAAGAGGGCTAAATTGAAAAATAATGACTATACAAATTGCTGACAAGGATATAAAAAAGCTCGCACATTACCGCTGGAAATGGAAAATGGTGCAGTTGGTCAGTTTTTGGTTTTTTTTTTTTAACTAAATACGCAGTTATTATGCAGTCTAGAAATTTCACTCCTAGGTATTTCAGCCACAGAAATGAAAGCTTGATTTCTGAATTCTCACAAAAATCTGGACACGCATGTTTATATAAGCTTTACTCATAGTAACTCAAAACTGCAGACAACCCAGATGATCTCTTCTATGTGAAGTGTTAACTCATCACACATTTACACCATTTACACATTTACACCATGGAGTAAGACTCAGCCATAAAAAAAAATGCAAATATATGTAACAATCTGGATTAATCTCTAGAGAATTTTGTCAGATTAAAAAAGGCAAAGCAAAAAGATTATATTCTGCATGATTCTTCAACCATATAGAAGTGAATATTATATTCTTGAATTGAAAAATTAAAGAATGAGCAGCAGTTGTGCGTCTCCCAGTGGTTACAGAGCGGGTATCAGTAGTAAGTTGATGTGTGCGTAACAGATAACGTGATTGGCCCTATGAGGAAGGAAGCATTTGTATCCTGATCATATCAGTGCCAATATCTGGGTGTAATACTGCACTGTAGTTTAACAGAACTAAGAAAAATCAGAATAAACTAAGAAAGGGCACATGAGTATCTACTATTACAACCAGGTGTTAGTGTGAAATGATCTAGGATATTTTTCAGTATTTGTTTTATTAGTAATGTTTGTGGTACATCATTACATTTCTCGTAGGGAGATGGTCCATGTACATAAGACATTTTAATTTTTCTTCATCCTCTTCCCCTTACATTCCTCCCTCCATCTACTTGGTTACCGTCTCATTTTCAAAAGACCTATGGCTGCTATTATCTATCTAAAACTTTTCAATTAAAAAAGTCACCTATTTAAAACAAAACAGCACTATTAAATAAATATGTGAAACATATATTGCTTCAGATTCAGGAGCTCAGGTCCTCTCACGAAAGTACCAACCAAAGAAAAATATACTTTTGCTGCACAAAGGGAATCTTAAAGTCAGTTTAAAGACAAGAAATTTATGAGAAATTATGAATTTTTAACCTTTTTGCTACTTCAAGTGAAGTTACTTGTTACTAATACCCACTTTGGACAATTCTACAGAGTTTTGTTTTGTTTTGTTGTTTTTTTGAGAGAAATGTGTGTGGCTGTACCCAGAATACCAGTTTGATTAAAAAGACATTTTAAAGATGTTTCTTCTTTCTTCATACTTTGTGAAATGACATTTTTAAAACACCTGTAAATAGAATATTTAAACTTCTAGAGAGATGATCTTATTTTATGGTCAATGCAGATAAAAGGCTTCACAGGGCAACAAAAACCACTATACGGTTAGTAAGTGTCCAAAAACACCTCCTCATTTTGTTTTTCATTACCTGTTGGTTTTTCCCTTTTAACAGTTCAGTGAGAAATGTTTATCTGGGCTCATTTGCTGGTTTATATGGAGATTTTAAGAAGAAAAGAGCTTTTTAAAAAGATGGAAGTAAATGCAGTATCACACCCTCAGTCCCTGAACATCATCTTCCTTTAGAGAGCTGATTAGCTTATTATTTTTCATGAAAGCTGAAAGTACATTCAGGAGCTCTCTATTGTCAGTCAAGCAATCCCGACCACATTTTGCTTTAGTAGGCCTGAGTTGCCATAGTTACTAATTAATTCCTGAGTCCTGAATGCATTAGACTCCAGAGCAGGGAAACTGTTTACATTATGTGAAATGCTTCTGTTTTAAATAAATTAAGATAATATGCTAGATGCATTAAATCTTATTGCAAAATAAAATTAACACACCTTTTATTAAATCCTTTATGACGACTTTGAATCTATACCCCAGAATTAACACATCTTCACTCTCACCTTTGACTTTCCTAGCCTAAACTACATCTAAAATATGTCTACTCTCTTTTTGCTTTACAATCTATATTTTTCTGAACCAAGAGTCATCCTCCAGGTGATTAAATATCTATGTACTTAATATTAAAAATACTTAAGACTATGATTTCTCATTTGCAAATAATTTAAAAACATATAAGAAAACCATAATGATGTTACCATTTTTCCTAGAAAAGAAATTATACTATCTGAATTTATAATATTTGAGGCAATGTGAAGAAATTAATAGTTTATCTTTTTTTTTGTATCAGGGATCGAACTCAAAACCATACACTTAACAGGCAGGCAGTCACTTAATGTCACTGAGCTAAATCTCTGGCTATCTTTTTTCTAACACCATCAAATATGTTAAAGTTTTCTAATGTCCATTTAATAAATCAAATTTTAATAAATTAAATTAAATAACTGAATTTTATATAATTTATCAAAACATAAAATTATTTGATTGAACTTTATATTGTTGTTAATATGTTTATAATGTTCAAATGTACCTTAAAAAAAGACTTGCCAAAAACAAAATTAGAATTTGCGTGCTTTTTTTCTTTTTTTCTTTTTTTTTTTTTTTTTTGTCTTTTCTTGAGACAGTCTCGCTATGCAGTTCAGGCTGGCCTTGAGCTCACTTTGTAGCCCAGGTTGATCTCAAACTTGCAACAACCTTCCTCTCTCAACTTCCTGAGGGCTAGGATTACAGGTGTGCACCACCATGCCCGGCTAGAATATAAATATTTCTGAACCTTGTAATACTCTTAAATAATAAAAGTATCTTAAATGCTAACATAAAGTGTTGATGAGCAAATAATTTTGCAATGGCTTTTATTCATAATTTATTCATATTTTTGATACACTGTCATAATCATATACTTTCATTATGTGCCCATAACATAAATCAAAACAATATTTAAATGAGTTAGTTTCCATTACAGTTTATCATATATATCGCTTATAACATAAATTCCATATCCAGCTCTGAAAAGTATAAGTTACACACTTAAGACTGATACAAGTGACAAGGATGCAGGGTGTTTGATAAAAGAACGCACCTGAGACCTGCACATGGACGTCCCCAGAGGTACCTGGAAGGCCCACAGCCACCACTGCCAACTCGTCCTTTCCATTCCCTTCTTTGCTCTGTTCCTTTACCCATGTTTTGGATGTCCCCTCCTCACCCTCACTCAGTCAGAAGTAAGAAGTCATTTCTTCTACACACACAGACACCCGTCAAAAATGCTTTGGAAGTTTTCTTCTGTCACTTTTCATGTCTTGTTCCTATCTTAGTTCAAGTTTTCTCTTCTCTCTCAAGGAACTGTTCTCCTCTCCTAATATGAGATTTCTCTTTTCCACTTCAAAGTTCAGTCTGTCTCCTCACCAGTGCAGGCATGCATGGTCACCACTTGTCCCACAACCAACTGCAAAAGAAATTTGGATCGCTCCTCTACATTTTCATGTTTTTGATGTAAAACTGATTTTTGAAATATTTAAAAGAATTTAAAACTTGTGAAATTATGGAGAAACAGGTGTTCTGATTCACTGTCATGAGGAGTATAAATTGGTGTGGAATTATTGGAAGACAGTTTGGCAATATCTAGTGAAAACACATGTTTATGGATATCTGTCTTCTTTCTCTTAAAATCTCCCTCTCTAACTAAAATTATAATTGCAACATACATAAATATATGTATATATATACAAAATGCATATATATATTCTTAAAAGGATACAAAGTCCTATTAACAATATTAAAAATTAGAAATAACCCAAATAATCAACTCTCCAGGAATCCTTAAATAAAGTATAACACAATGGAGGGAAAGAATCAACTGGAGAGTGCTTAATTGCATGGAGGGAATATAACTCACATCAAATATCAAGTAAACGAAGCAGAATATAGAACTTTATTAGCACTGTTATTTTTAAATAGTAAACTATGCATATTAAAGCACAAGTAAAATAAATCAAAATGTTGTAATTGTTATCTCTAGGTAGCAGCGTGGTGGTTAAATTCTATTTTTTTCTTGATATATTTTCCAATGACTATATTATATTAATAAAAGATGCTGTAATACATGCATCAATTTAGGAAGTCACAAGAAGCTAAAACCTCCTTTCAGTCAGCACCATGCACAGGCTAACTAGGAGAGAGCCAGATGCCAGCCCCTTGGGCAGAGAGACAAAAAGAGCCAATGTCTCCCCCACGCCCCAGTGACTGTATAATCCAGAGAAACACAGGCTGTGATAATAGCTAATGAGGTAAAATACAACGTAATGCTTGTAGTGTTCAGTGTTTCCCTGACTTTGCAAGCCTAAACGATAAAAATTCACAATGTAGCACCTATAGCAGGTGGTCTCCTTCTGAAGGTGGTGGCTGTTGTTAATTCCCTATTATCTTGCTTTGAAATTCTGTATCATTCTCATTGTTTTGTTTGGTTGGGTTTTATTCTGTCTTATCTTGTTTGATATTATTGTATCCGATGGCATGGGTAGCTATTTCAAAGATAACAAGATACATTATGGTAGCCATTTTGGATTTACTATTATTTTGTTTTGAAACCCTTACTACATTTATTGTTTTGCTTTTATTAGTTCTGTTCTGTTTCTGTTTTGTTTGATTTTACCATGTCTGAACATATGGGCAACTATTTTGAAGACAACAAGAGGCATTATGATAACCATTGTTGATTTCTTATTGTCTTGTTTTGAAATCCTGTGTTACTTACACTTTCTTGTTTTGATTCACTTTATTCTGTTTTATTTTTCTTGGTTTTATTCTCTAAAATAAAATTTTAAAAGATTTATAAATGAATTTACTGAACTAGCAGATTGCTTGACTGAGTTAATCCATGCATTCATCCATCATTCACATGTTATTGGAAAGTGTGGTTTAAATGGTTCTGTGCCGATGCAGCCTTGGTTGTATCTATTTGTATGTTGTTTCTTCCTCAAATCAATGGTGTTAGTGTCTTCAGTTCTTGCTTACTAGTTAGAGAAAGTCTATCTTCAAATAGCTGCTCTCTGAAATCAGGCACACAGTAATAGAGAAATCTGAGCTCTCATACGTGTATTCATAGCACGTAGACTGAAAGCTTGCCCTATTATAAAAGTGGCATCATGACTGCAAGTGACCTTCAGAAAACAAGACATTCATTGCATCTAGGTCAAATAGAAAAGTCACTTTCAAAAGCACTGAACAGTCACAGAAAAACTTTATTAATTCTATATAAAGCCAATTTTCTTTAATTCATACTGATTTTTCTCTCTTTTTAAAAAAACTTGATTGTTTTTCTTAGGGCATTTTGAGATATACACTTGTATATTTAGGGCACAGAAGATCTTCATTGTCTTTTCAATGTGGTTCTTGTATAAGAAATGTTTCCATTTGTTATCTGGAATTCTTGCCCTACAAAAGAAGGATAATATCCCAGACCCCTACTCTATTGTTTGGAGAATCCTAAACATTGCTGAATCTTAAAAATGAAAGCAGTAGGTAGGAATTGTCATGTAATTCCTGGTAAGAATTTGACTGATAACCACGTTATAATCATTCCACAGGAAGAAAAAAAGGTAATTCTGTCAACTTCACATAGATCACTATTCCTATGGAGTTCCCAGAAGCCTAGAAACATATTTTTAAAGAACTGAATTTGTAGTCACTTGGTTGCAAAGAGAATTACATGCAAAAAGAACTAAAATCTGAATCTGAAAGTAATTATACCTCCTTTGTTCTTGAGACCTTCAGCAGCCTTTTACAATCTATGCCCTCAATCAGAGATCTTAAGGAAAAGTTGCTAAGACAAGCCCAGAAATATTTGTTGCTAAAAAGCAGCAAAGAAGTCAACTGATTTAAATGACAACTCCATTATGATACTGATTGACTGTAAAAAAGAGAGACAAAGAAATGGAAAAGGAAATCTCTCACTCTTGTATTGGTTGAGTAACTTCTAATAAGAATTTTTAGTAAGCCTACCAAGAGACAAAATAAAAACTTCCCAAATCTCTATGTCACTCATAAAGAAACCAAAATCCCAGCACTTTTCAGCATTTTATCATTTAAAGATAGTTGAAAGTTATTTTTTTTCCCATTGCCTAAGAGGCATCATTTTTGTAGACAAGGCTATGTCTAAGGGAGTGGCAATCTACACCATTCCCATGTGCAGAGTGTTAGGAAAAATAGAATGGCAGGAGAGATACAAAAAAAAAAAAAAAAAGTATGAGATTTCCCTTTTCTAAGAATATTCTGTGAAGTGTGGCTTTAAAAAGACAGGAAGGGGGTGATTTTACCATGAGAAAATCAAAGGTGAAGCCAATGGATTTTAATTTTCCTAATTAGAAGTGTAACATGAGCAGAGCTGCAGAGGTAAAAAAAACAAACCCTGGATAATTCACTTTAAAATTCCAAACTCCCCGCCCCAACATAGGAGCAGGAAATTTTCCTACCTAGGCTCTTTACCTTTAAGAATTTCTTATTGAAGAAAAAATTTCTCCATGGGCAAAAGCTTATTTTTTTCATTATCCCAGCACAAGTGCACATGTACACACACACACACACACACACACACACCAATTGAGTTTCTTCCTACTTTTCTATAAATAATGATACATAGCAGGAAAGGGGATACTAGAGTCCAACTCCAATAGCCAGCACAATTCTATCTAGCATTTCAATGGGAAAATATCCCCTTTTTAATGAGCTCTTTATTTCCATGGATCAACTTTTAAAAATTTTGTATCACATATGAGACAAAATATAACACAACAATGAGAGATGAAAGTTACATGTTTTAAAGTAAAATTGACCTAAGGAAAAATATTACGAAAAAACACAGTATCAACTCCATCTTCGAGGAGAAAAAAATGAAACAAGATTATATCATACACCTCATTACTCAGTCTTACTTTCAGCAGAGCATCAGCTTATAAAACAACTCATAATCTTTCTGGTGTACTGTTGAGCAAGGACATCATTATGCATTGCAAAATGGTGAGATGATATTTTCGTATCATCTATAAGGTCTATAACAGAACACGCAGACATGTAATACGACATACAGAGCAATCTCTACATATTGTCACATATTAAGGAAAGGTACATCTCTTTGTAGGAAAAGTAAATGACTTTATAGCTTAAATGTTTGTACTCTGGGATACTCTACTCATTTATATCAACTGAAAGAATTGATTAATTTCGCTATTATTAATAAATGTAAAAGTATGACTGCCTCTGTTTGCTAGGGCTGCCATAACAAACTTCGTACTTATAGTGACAGAAAACTATTCATGTACAGTTCTGGAGGACAGAAGTCTGAAATTAAGATGTGAAGGGTTGTTTGCTGTGGGGCCTCAGAGAAAGACTATGTTCCAAGCCATTCTCCTAGCTTCTGGTGTTTCTTAGCAACATTTGGTAACCTTTGTGTCTTAGTTTCTAATCACTGAGACTTTAAATACTTAAAAGAAGGAGAAGTTTATTTTGGCTCATGGTTTCCATCCTTAGTCAGCTGACTCCAATGCAGGAAGGGCGAGCGCCAAGGTCTAGCAGAGGGAAGCTGCTCAATATCATTTTATGACAAGCAGGAAGCAGACAAAGAGGTGGGGGCAGGGCTATGCACCCCTTCAGTGCCCAGTGATCCACTTCTCCAGACCAGGCCCTGCCTTCCAACAGCACATTCTGCTGTGAAACAAAGCCATAGACAGCCCCACTTGTGATCCTCATATATACAGTAGAGATAGTTTTTGAGTACAACTCCATGAATGAGTACAGCTCCTCAATGATTCAGTCACCTTTCACAAGCCCAACTCTGAGCGCATGAGACTTTGGGGGACTATTGCAGAGCCAGACCCCAGCACTAGATTCACAAAACGGTATCTCCCATCTCTGACTCCTGTTGTCAGTGATGCTCTTCCTATGTATCTGTGAGTCTACCTCAGTCTTCGTTTTAGCCTATTCGCAGTAACAAAAATCTAGTATCTGGATTATTCACATAATTAATCTGAGATTATATAGTTAAAAATTGAAAAAGATTGGACTCAAGACCAAATCTGTATATTTGCTAACTTTGTGTTTATAATTCCTACTGTACCCATTTTATATTCATCTAATCACTCATAATTTCAAGGACAGATAGAAAAAGAGAAGGAATAGAATACCCTAGAATTGGAAATAATGACAATTTTACCACTATAATACTAATGATACAACAAGCTGAATTCCACTAAAATACATATATTCAAAGGGCTCCCATTTTGAAGCATTTAAAAGCAGTAACTCTGCTATGGGTTATTACTGGCATGAATAAAACCTAAACTGTGTAAACAGGCATCATGGAAACAATTAATCCAAGAACAGATTCTAAACTCCTGGAGTACAGAGCAGTATAGTTTATCGCTGTAGCTCCAGGAACAAAATGTCTATATCTCTATAATATATCCAATACTCAACAGCTACTATGCTGTGAGATCTCTTTAGAATATTACAATGAATGTTCATCACACATTATTTCACTACATACCCCCATTAATTCATTAGGAAACCAAGAGTTAGAAAAAGATAAATCATATCCAAGTCTATAAAATTTAGGAGAGGTATCATGGGAATATCAAATATACCTCTAATACATTTTTAACTTTCATACTCTAGATAACATAAAAGCAATACACTTTCATCAACTGTCCAGAAATATCATTAGCATGTGTATAATTCTTTCCAGAATACTTAGAAATCTTGGAGATAGCCAAATCATTCACACCTGCTTAGTTTCGTCAGGGGTAATGACAGTGAGTACAAGGTTTATGACTTTGAACTTACACTTTTCTTTTCTCAGAGGCATCTATTCTGCAAGAATCCCAGAAAGACTGGATGTTGTTTGCCAAAAGCATTTTGAATTCCTAAGACAATTATCAACCTAGAAAACATGACTAAAAAGGTAGGCTGTGCTTCGTAAATGAAAACATCTTTGAGAATTACTAAGTAAACTGTTATATTCTTCAGTTTATGTTAAGCACAAAGCTTTCATAGAAAACTAGCTCTTCACATTCAGGAAGCAAGCACTGAAGAAGACTGCTTAAAACAGAGATGACAGAATAATTGGTGTCATCAGTAATCCAAATGATTGCAGAGCAGACGGTATCCTCTTTGCAGACACATACAAAAACTACACCACGTGTTATCCAAATCATCTCAAACATGCTAAAACCAGCACCTAAGGAGAGAGACAAGGATGTGACACAAGTCTGAGTCCACCAGTGTCCACTTGCATCACCTTACATCCATCCTTCATCCACAGAAGCTCTGACAGTGCCACACCATCCATACTGATGAGGCACAAATCCTTCGCTTTATGTATCCACTGGCTATTGCACGATTTCTATAAATATCATTGCATTTGTTTGCAAGGAAATACATAATTATCACAATAATAGATTAAAGGTGTTAAGTGTTTGCTATGTACTCTGTGCATACCATTTTACGTACTAAGAATATACTGGAATTGATACAGCGCACAGCTGGCCCCATCTTGTTAACCTGCACCATTTTAGGTTTAAATTTGTTTCCTTAAGTAAGTTTCTGTTTCTTGTAAATGTTAAAACATCTGCCTGATCAGAATAACCCCATGATTTGTCGTATGATTCTCCATAAAGTCCGTTATTTTTAGAAACTGTCCCGACTGTTTTCTCCTCCTCAGGGTTGAAGCTAGTGTGTGCTCTCGTCCTCCGAGTGTTTCTTGCTATTCTGCAGTAATGGGATTATTCCATCTAACCTTCAAAGAATACAATTACAGTCCTCATTTTACACAGGAGAAAAGGGGAGATTGCATCCATTAGTTGCACAACGTTAAACCAGAGTCTCTCTGACTTTCGCTTGCTCTTGAATATTGCACACTGTTGTATTTGTCAGGCAGTGACTACTGTAAAGTGTAATTCTGGAGCCACCGAAGAGCACTGCAGAACAAATGCTGCTACTCTGATATCACACGCTTATGTGAGAAAGAGCTAAGGATGGGAAACAGCATTCCGTCCAGACGAAGAGCCTTAAATGGAGAGTTTGCTTATGCAGGATACCAGGATTAATGGATGCTAGAAAAGAGGCCGGCAACAAAGAGAAACCAAGGCTGGAAGAACAAGCCATTGATCATAGATTGGTGGCTGTACAAAGCTGAGCAAGTGGGGCAAGGAGAGAGCAAGAATGGGGTTCTGTCTCTCTCTGGTCCAAATATTTTCTGGTTCTTCCTATTGGCAGAGACAGGGCAAATATGGTGGATGAGTAAGGAGGCCCAGATGATGGAGTCTTCAACAAGACAGCTCTCTATGACAGTGGAGGGTGGGTCTGCAGAGGGATCCATGCCCACTCTACCACAGGACTAGGGAGACTCTGCCTCTGTGCTAAGGTGGATGTCACAGCTGGAAGTTGGAAACTACCCTGATTTACAGTCAAAAACAGTAATCACTCTGTGTATAAAATTACCCTCCTGTCCTACATGTTCTGTCCCTGTAGAAGTCCCCTTCCGCTCACCAGCTCTTACCAGTATTTCATAAAGACCTGAAACCTGTTTGTATCAGAAGGATATCACAAATGCCCCCAAAAAATCACCCTACCATCATCAGGCTATATTTTCTTTTTAAAAATACTGCCATCCAGGGGTTTCACACATCCAGTGTGGATACATTCACTTTTCAAATTTCTGAAACTTCAGAAATCTAGTGTCTACAATAGTGGTGTAATCATAGCCAAAAGTTGGAGGCTATTTGTAATAAAGAGTTGTCGACGGGGTATGAGTTGGTGAACGCTGAGTGGGAAAAACTGTATGATAAGCAGACTAAAGAAAACGATAGTTACCGATTGTGATGTGTCAAATGTGGGTTCTCTGATACTGGAAGAAACAGAGAAAGACTGAAAAAGATAGAAGTTTTTAAAATTCATTCTACCTACATTCAAGCAATTATTATTAAGAAAAAGTGCTTCTATTTTCAGGAAATTTTAAAGTAGCTCAAATCAGTAGTTACTTTTTTGTTCAATAGTTCTAACATTTCAGGTTAACAGAAGCAATAAATCAGTCCCAGGACAGATAGTCAATTACGTAGTGTGTTTCAAGAATATCCTCAACAGTGATAGATTAAGAAAAAAATAATGTCACCTTATTTGATCATGTGAGGTTTTTTTTAAATATTGAAAATGACCTTAGGTTTTCACTAGTAAACTGAAAATGCAAAGCAGGAAATAAAAAATTGGGTAAATAAACAAAGCAAAGTAAATTGCTATTTGTAGTATTACTTACCTCATTAGTCTAACACCTTTAGGGAAACACTAAGAGCCATGCATTGAAATTACACATGTCAATTTGGGCATTTTCTATGATCCATTAAGCTTTCTTCAATAGAAAATTAATTATGTTGTCATTCCATAATTCTCACCTGAAACATTTACACAGGTTTCAAGGATGCATTTGACACAACTCAGAGCCCCATCATGTCTTTAACTAAAGCATTTAAAATGTGGTACATAAATGGAGAACTGATGTGGAGCTAAATGCATGAAAATGAAAGTGGCAAATTTGGAGAAACAAAGCTTTAAATATTCTTGGAAGAAATTATACAGTGGCTTTTCCAAGGCTACATTTGTTGCTGGTTTTCATACTCTAGGTTTAGATTTGCCTTTAAATACTGAGATCTTTTTGATAAATCTTTGAAAGAAAATGAGACTTTTCTACTCTGAAGTTCTAACAGAAAATTCATTGCAATGTGATTTATTGCTCCACCATTCCACATTCATGTTTAATTCGGATAGGCTCTCTCAGACTAGAACATAGCAACTTTTTACTCCCAGATTGTCACATACAAGCTCACATCATTCTTTTCTGGACCTATAGTCTCATAGAAAGCCCTCGATGGATAATGAAGTCAAAATTGGTACAGAATAAAAAAATTCTTGAGAATTTGCAAGCTTATTCATAAAAATCAACTTTGAAATGAAGCATCATTTTCCAGGTATAATTGTGCATAATTGAGAATTACCAGAAAATGCTACCCAATTCCATTATATACTCTCTGCATTAGTAAACTTTATAAGAGATTCCAAATCTTCCTTTAAAAGGGCAAATTTTCACTTTCTACTCTGGGCCCAGTAAAATGACTCCTATGAAGAAGGATGAAGGACAACAAAGGAGGATCATTCTGCCATCAACAAGGCTGTGGAAGAGAATGAGCCCCAGTATTTACAAGCACATCTATGGAGTGGACTTTGAAAAGGCATGAGTTTGGGGCACCCAAAAAGGTCTAAAAATTTGCCTAACAGGAGATGAGTTCATATGTATCTACTGACATCAGACTGGACAAAGCTTTTGAGACAAAAAGAAAGGTCCCGTGTTGTATTCATGTGCAATTATCCAGAAAATATAGTGGAAATTCACAAAACAAATTCTAGACTTTGGTAACCTGTGGTAACATTTATCATTTTCAAAAGAGTTCTATTAGTGTGGATGATAACTAATCTTTGATTATCAAATGATAGAGGTTTATTTAAAAGAGAAAATATTTCAATCTGATATTACTTTAAAAGGTCTAAAAATAAGTGTCCAGTAGGTGTTTAATGTTTTATAGAGCAGTGTGATATCTGTTGCCTCAAAGGATACTTCCAGCAATCTTACAAAATGGAGGGATCCAAATGTATGGTCCCATTTTACAGCACAGGAATCTGAGGTTTATGGAGGCTAATAGCTTGTCTATGTATTCCCCCAAGTTGTGCTGGAAAGGACATAAGACACAAAGACACAAAGAGGGGACACCACCCCTGAATGACTTGATGGCAGCCTGGCAGGATGAACCCCAGTTCAGAGCCAGAGGACTCCAACCATCCCTGCTTCTTTGCACCACCAAGGAACTCAGAGTCAACCTCTGGTTTTTCTGTTTAGTGTCCCACATGGTGATCACCTAGGTTTCCTAGGTCAAGATAATAAGGAACAAGCTGGCACTATGTGTCCCAAGAACTCAGAAGCCATGAAGTCTGCTATTAGTTAATTCTTTTGCTTTTTAAATCCCATATTTTTAATTGTGAACTGCATGTTAAGATGCTAAGCTTTGTGTCTGGGCCACTGACTTGATATCTTACCCTAAAATAATGAACTTGAACTCCTGCTTAATTAGCTGCAAAATGACTGTAATAAGAGTGATCTCTCAGGAGTGGAGCACAAGTTCTTTCTTTTTAATTGCTATATTCCACTCATGCAGAGGAAATGCTATGTCAATTACAGATTATTACTAGGTTAGATGTCAGCAAATCTTAAACAGGTTCCATGGAAATATTGATCAAGAATAACTCCTTTTAAAAAATAGATGCTATCGAACATTTTTAACATTGGAAAATACTTTCAAAAGACTGATATAACTTCCCACTGAAAATATAAGCATCTAATAATGATAGAAAAGTTAGCTTCCTTCTAAACTTATTGATTTCATTGAAAAACCAAAGCAAAATCATAAAGCATCTTGGGAAAATAAGAAGCAAGATTTCGAAGGATATCTTACTTGCTCAAGTTAATTCTTCCTGCTCACCTTGGTTAGCTATTTGTGTCAATCATTATCTTTGTTTTAGAATTGATGACTGGTGATTTTATTTCCATTTAGTAATTCGTATTACCAACCATCTCCCCAATGAAAGAATTCCTACCCATGCATCAAGTAAAAGCATTTCGTGTCCCTTTATTTGGACTAATTCTGAGTACAGATGTGTAGAAACAGTTTCATATGTGAGGAATACAGTTCATTTCCAATAGTTGTGAATGTGCTTGAAAGCATCTCCCAGCAATAATATGTAGAATATTTTGCTGACACCCATTGGGAATGATTTATGAATGATGCCTACAGAGAAAAACAGGGCTCATCTCCCAATTAATCAAGTTCCAAAGTACCTTACCACAGGATGCAGTTCTGGTCACTGGAAGCTCATTAGCAAAAGATGACCCCTACTTTTCAAATAGCCTTAAAAAAAAACATGTAATGAAAATCATCTATCACCCAGGAAGTGATGAGTGCTAGCATTTAATGAGACAATAAACCCAGTGGTGTGTTTAATACAAATAAATAAACTCCATCCAGAATTTGCATAATTTGTAGAGGAATCTTAATATACGTTTGTAAGGTAGAAAATGACTTCCACCAAAGAGGTACTAAAACTAAACAGCCAGCTTCCTAGTAACTTTCCACATCATTATTTGATCAAAGAAGGATTTTTGCTTTCTCTCTATTTTAGTTTCACCGTGTTGAGACAATTTACGCAAATAGTGTACAATGCCTGCCATTAAAAAACTCACCCTGTATTATTATTAGAAACCTGGGAGCTGTAATTTACCAATGAAGGTGGCAGAGAAACTGTAATGAAGATTGTAACAGTCATGCACATAGATAGGAACTGTAGAACCTACTTCCCCTCTGGTTGAACATGAAATACTGCAGTGCACACAAAGTTTGTTCATTTCACCCCACACTGGTGTATTAATATTGTCTCGATCCAAACAGTATCGGTGGGGAACACAGGGACTCTTAGAAATCATTGCTGAACTACATCCAAGCTCAGAGATGATCTCCAAAGTCTGGTACAGTCTCTATAAGAGGAAGCTGCAGACATGGTGATGACTCAATGCATGAATCAATTGAACAGCTAAGGGAAGATCCACAGTGAAAGACGCCAGGAGCACTGCATCATCTTGGAGCGAATAACCTTCTTAGTGGTGACATGAAGTGACCCCACCTT
>PVJX010018877.1:0-35814 GCA_004027295.1 Dolichotis patagonum
GGAAGCATCTTGTTTCTCCATTAATTTCTAGAGAGAGTTTTGCGGGATACATCAATCTGGGCTGGAGGTTGTTCTCCTTCAGGGCTTGAATTATTTCACTCCAAGATCTTCTTGACTTGATGGTCTGTGTTGAGAGATCTGCTGTGATTCTGATGAGTTTTCCTTTATAGGTTAGGTTATCTGTTTCTTTTCTCTGATGGCTTTTAATATTTTGTTCTTATATTGAATTTCTGGGATCTTTATTATTATGAGTCTGGGTGTAGCTCTGTTTTGGTTGTAGGTGGCTGGAGTTCTGTTTGCATCATACATCTGCATATCATTTCCTTTGTCTATGTTTGGGAAGTTTTCCTTAATAATCTCTGCAAATAAAGAGTATTAGAGATTATTAATAGAGAATAATCTTTGCAGTTCTGTTTTGACTCCTGCTTCTTCATTCAAATGCTTTATTCTTAAGTTATAGATCCTCTTGTCATCCTCTAGCCTTTGTATTGTTACTGCCTGCTCCCTTGTTATTTTTAAGAGATCTTCCCTTTCATGATCACACATTGCAAGCCTGTGTTCAAATTTTGATAGTCTATCTTTGGTTTCTTTCAGGGAGTTTTGCCAACTTTCTATGGAGTCTTTAGTTTGCTGGTAATCTCTTTGAATCTGCTTCATGAATTCTAGGTTTGCTTTATATTCTTCATGGAACGTTTCTCTCCTTTTGTGTTCCTCCATTCTTCCATCTGTGTCTTCTTGAGAGATGCCCAGCCTTTCTTTTATTAATCTACTTATCTCTTGTTTAACTTGAATTAGTATTTCAGTTTTGATCTCGTTTACGAGGTCCCGAAGATATCTCTTTATGTCCACTGACACTGTGTTTCATGTTTGCTGCCCTCAGTCTCTTTTGTATTTACCTCTCCTGGATCAATATTCTCAGAGTTGGGGACTGGGGGCTTTTTCTTATTTCTCCCTCTCGTCATGTTTTTGGTTCCGTCCATACAAGTGTATAGTGTAATTTCCAGCCCCTTTTCTTGTTGGTTAGGGTTCTTCCGAAGCACGTAGACTAGGGGCTTCTGCCCTCTACCATCCGCTATCAGAGAGTGAAGTGCAAGCAAGGGTAGTATACACTGGCTCCTGCTCTTCGGGCCAGTTGACCTTCGAGGGCCTTCACTGCGTCAGTGTGTGCCGCCCTCAGGGAACCAATTGATTTGCGATGACCCACTGGGTCCCAGCCCAGTCCAAGCAGATTCCACCAATCAGCTCTGCAAGGGGAGCAACCAACTGAAGCCGCTTCCTTACAGAGCCAGGGCTTTCCTGCCCAACTCCAATATGTCGTCTAGTTGGTTGCCTCTTTGCCGCAGGAGGGTCCCATTCCCATCACTCACTGCGTGTTGATGCTGGTCCCCAAGAACTGCTGGGCTCCCCAACCTCTGACCTCAGTGCAGCTGCAGCGCGAATTCACGGTGCCTCTGGGTGGGTCGCATGCAGGGCTGGGTCCAGGTGAGCCACGCGCAGAGCTGTTCAGCTCCACACTCTGGCCGCTCAAGTGGATCTCAGGCACGATTTCAGGTGGCTCGGCGACAGTGCAGTGCTTGCTGATCTTAGCTTCTCTAATGGTAGCCCCGGGACCTCATATTCGAGTAGTCTCCTTCCCTTCAGTTTCTTTCTGGGTTGAGAGAGTCCATCTCACTCTGTTTGGATCTCTCCAAGGTGTTCTATTCTTGAGAGATGCCCAGCCTTTCTTTTATTAATCTACTTATCTCTTGTTTAACTTGAATTAGAATTTCAGTTTTGATCTCGTTTACGAGGCATTTGAGCTGTCTCTCTCAGAAAGGCTCCATATCCTGCTACCTCTAGCTTAAGACACATTTGATGTTCCTTAAATTTATATGTAAACATAGCCAACATTTTTTTCTTTTGAACACATAGATAGAAGTAACCTATAATAACTGAAAACAGGAAAAATCATTCTATGGTTAAGGAACGGGTAGGGAAGCATTCTGAATTGGGAACAGGAAAATTTGGGATAAACTTTATAAGGATGGCCTGGAGTTGCCAAGAATTGCCCATCTCTTTCACTAGGCTCAGCTGTTTTCCATGTCACCATCATCCATTTATTACCATGCTCCAATAAAAAGCTCAATCTTCTTGAAGAGGATATTAGAAAATGGAAGGATATTCCTTGCTCTTGGCTAGGAAGAACCAACATTGTGAAAACGGCCATACTGCCCAAACTGTTAAGACAGATTTAACACAATCCCAATCAAAATACCACTCACATATGTCACAGATCTAGAGAAAACACTCCTAAAATTCATTTGGAACCAGAAGAAACCTAGAATAGCAAAGGCAGTTCTGGGCAATAAAGGCAAGGCAGGAGGCATCTCAATTCCTGACTTGACACTGTACTACAAAGCCACAGTGATAAAATCAGCATGGTACTGGCAAAGAAATAGACCTGAGGATCAATGGAACAGATTAGAAAATGCAAGTATAAGTACAAAGACACTCAGCCACCTGATATTTGACAAAGGGGCTAAACATGTTCACTGGAGGAAGGATAGTCACTTTAATAAATGGTGTTGGAAAAATTGGCTCTCCACATGCAGAAGACTGAAACTAGATCCATGCCTACCACTATGCACAAAACTAAAGTATAAATGGATCAAAGACCTAAACATTAAAAGTGAAATACTAAATCTACTGGAAGATAAGGTAGGTAGAAGTCTTGGAGACATAGGGGTAGGCAGAGAATTCATGAACAAAACTCAAACTGCATGGGAAATGCTTCAGAGAATCAACAACTGGGATCTCATATTATTGAAAAGTTTCTGCACTTCAAAAGAAATCACCATCAGAGTGAAAAGAAAACCCAAAGAATTTTAGCCAGCAACCCCTCAGACAAAGGACTTATATCAAGAACATACAAAGAATTGAAAAACATCAAAACCCCCCCCAAATTCAAAGACCCTCTCCAAAAATGGGCATCTGAGATGAACACACAGTTCTCAGATGAAGATATACAAATGGCAAATAAATACATGAAGAAATGTTCACCATCACTGATCATTCGAGAAATGCAAACTAAAGTAACATTGAGATTTCATCTCACTCCGGAAAGAATAGCTGCCATCAGGAAATCAACTGATAACAAATGTTGGCAAGGCTGTGGGGAAAAAAGGAACACTGCTCCACTGTTGGTGAGATTGTAAACTGGTGCAATCACTATGGAAATCAGTATGGAGAATTCTCAGAAGTCTAGGATTGGAAGTTCCATTCAGCCCAGCTATTACCTCCTGGGCATTTTCCCAGAAACACTGAAAAGTTCGTATCACCGTGACATATGTGCACCCATGTTCATAGCAGCACAACTTGTGATAGCTAAATCTTGGAAACAACCAAGATGTCCATCAACTGCAGAGTGGATGAAAAAGATGTGGTATTTTTATACAGTGGAATATTACTCAGCTATGAAGGATGATCTTGAGGCCTTCATAGAGAAATGTAGACAACTTGAGACTATCCTCATTAATGAAATAAGAATCATATTTATAAATATCACATTGTGTCCCTAGTATTAAAAGTAATAAGAAATGTAGGAGTAATGACACCCAAAATGTGTAATTGCTACTGTAAAAAAGAGAGGAAAAGAAAGTGCTCTGAAGCATATAACTGCATGTATATTTAAGTGTATAAGATGGATGGCCATATTACTGTTTTTGTTAGATTGTGAAGCAGAACTGTTAACAGTCTCATTGTTTGAATGCGTACTTTGTATGTTTTAATTTTGTAACTTGAACAACTATTTCCAAGATGACAGTATGTAATTTATCAAGTAGTGATTTCTTAGTGTTTTTTTGTTCTTTTCTTTTTTCCTTGGAATTCTGTATTGTTGCTACCCTTTTTTCTGTTTTGTTTTGTTTTTCTCTTTAAATAAAATTTTTAAAAACTCAATCTTCAAAGTACACATGAAAAAGAATTTGTTAGTTTAAGTCAGCAGATTCTTAGCCCTTATTAAATCCCAAGACATTATTCGATCAGACTAAATATTAAGAATTATTTCATTAGCCAATATATAAACAAAAATTACCAAACTTTCCCAAATATCTCCACAATTAATTTCCAAGTTTAACATATTGCTGACCTCATGAAAAATCCGCATTTTGTAAACATGAGAAAATTGGGAGATGGATTACCTCCAACTAACACGAGCAGCATAAAAAAATGGCAAATAACTAGACTTTTAGGAATCTGAACTTTTTTTGAGGACTGTTCACTAATAACTACTTTGTGGATCTTTTTGAATGTATTTGTTTTTAGTTAAAAGGAAATGGTTTTGAAGTTCTCTGCAGTGATATACTAGTATAGGAAAGGGAAGGTACAGTATTAACCAAAGCATTACCAAGCCGCTTACATTTACCTTCTACTTTATTGAGAACAAATTAGAACCAAAGCACACTTCTAATTTTAACTCATGTTGTTTAAATACACACACACACACACACACACACACACACACACTCAGTATGAACAAGGCCTTTTTAAAAAAAAAAAATTTAACTCCATGAAATACACTTATAATCAGATGATATCAGTGAGACATTCATAAGCTTTTGACTTTTTAAATATATAAAATTAATCCTCTTTCTCAAAACCCTACTGACCATAAATTTCTGTTACTAGGACTCTTTACCGGGAGCAGAGTTACATCAGAAACTAGTGAATCCACTTGTATTTCAAATGGGATTGTGGGGAGTTTACTAAGCCAGTTAAACACTGGGATTTAATCTGTAAAATAACATGAAACATCAGTAAATATTAATGTTAATCCTCCTGAAGAACAAATATAGTTTAAGAGAAACACCATGAATCAGAAGAATCTTCAGTGGTATCTGTAACACACAAAATATCTTCGCAGAGTCAGAGGAAAACTGATTTCCCAACAAAGAGAATAATTTCTAAATTTAGCTTTATAAAGGTGAAGATCCAAAGTTTATAAACAATGCAATGAAGATATATAAATGATGAAAATTTAGCATTGTATAAATCTAAACATAATGTTTAGATTTATACATTTATACATTTAGATATATACATATATACATGTTATGAAGGTTTTCCAAAGGAAAGAAACCATCAATTTTTTCATTTCTACTTATATTAAATTTCCTTTTAAAATTTCTGTACTCAATTAAAATAATACACTAATATCACAGTCATACACAACCTAAGAGACAGGAAGTTAGACTACTTTTCTCAAAGGTTCAATAATTGATATTTTCCTGCACACATGCCTACACACACTAGATACACGGTACAGTGAAGCACACTACAGAATTTACTAAAGTTCCTACAGTGCCACCTGGTGGTTAATATGAAACATTAAGCTTTTCCTAAATGTAATGAAACTACATGATTATTTAAGAAAACATGTTTAGAAAACATGATTATTTAAGAAAAGGTAAATTTTCTTTGTCTTTTTTTTTAGCATTCATCATATGCTAATAAACTTGTCTTAAAAAGACTACTTTCTGACTCAGCTTCCAAATATCTCTAAAAATCTTGCAAGTTGTCATTATGGTCTCTGTTTCTTGGCATGTACCTGTTACCTATTTGCCTCTCCATTCTTTGTCATTCAAATATTTCCTTTGGTTACTATACAGTCCTTAAATACACATCTACTTAGTTGACAGATTTTTGATCATACCCTCTTTAAATATAACAAGATCTAAAATTTACGTGATATGCCAAGCATCGTTCTTAAGCATTTTAGGCAAATGATCTAATTTAATCTCAGTAGCACTGCGAGACAGGCACTATTATCCTCATTTTGCAACTAGTGAAACCGATGCCTAGAAACGTTCAAAGGCTTGTTGAAGAAATCTGACTCAAGAGTCCATCTCAAAAATTTAATATTTGCTGCTTTCCAAATGTTGGTCAAGAATCATAACTTATAATGATATACCATCTCATCCCAGTTAAAAGATTTATCATCAATAAAAAACACTGGTGAGCATGTGCAAGAAAAGAAGCTTTTGTGTACTCAGTAGGAATGTTAATTGGTGGAATCATTATGTGAAACAGTATAAAGGAGCCTCAAAAAACTAAATATAGATGTCTCTACAGTGTAATCCAACTGTCCCGCTCCTGGGTGTATGAGCCAAGGAAATGAAGCTAACATAGCAAAGAGAAATGCTCATGTCCACATCTACAGAAGCACCATGCCCAAAGCTAAGATGCAGAGTCAGGATGAAGTGCCGACCCAGGGATGAAAAGAGGTGTCACACACACACACAGTGGTGCATCATTCAGTCGTGAAGAATGAAATCGCGTCATACGCAGCAAAATGAATGGACGTGGACAGCATGTTAAGTGAAATAGAGCAGACACAGAAACAAGCATCACATTTTCTCTCTCATGTGGAAAAACCAAAACTTAACCTGAAGCAGAAGGGTGATGATTTGGACCCGGGAAGGACGCTGGCAGGAGAGGCAGTGCGTGCACAGAAGAGAGGAGGCTGAATGCCGCATGCACAGACAGAATGAGCACAGCAGATCTCATTAATGTGTGCAATTAAGATGCACTAATAAAAGCAGACACAAAAATCATAATATAGTAACAATGTACTAGCAGAAGAAAGCTGTCCCTTTTAGTTGCCCAAAATACACAAAGGCATTTATAAGGAAAATACTAAAAAATAGTCATTTGAATAAATACTTCAAATACAATGTAATACTTGATTAAAATCAAGTATCAAATGCTTTAAGTACTAAAAGACTCACAGTCAACACCAAAATGTTAAAATGAAAACCTTGGGAAAGAAATTTCGAGGTAGAAATAAACTGCCAGGCTGCTGACTAGCAGCCAGCACCAGCTTCTCAGGGACACGCACGATTTTCAGGACGACCAAAGCCCAGCCTTTGCTGCTGACCCCACAGCCAGTGCAAGCTGTCCTAATGCCTTTCCCAGCAATGTACGTTCTGTCTCAGTCTACAGTTTTGACCCGCTACCCTTCAAGCTGCAATGCTCTGTCCCCCCTCTTCATCCAGGAAAATTGCTCATTCAACTTTAGAAACTCACGTTATACCTATATCCCTAAACATATGTTCCATAACGTTCATGTCCTCCCCTAAACAGAATACATGAGTCATATAGCGCCTTGGACACAACCCCTGCTCCAGCAATTAATAAATTCTATGTAAATCCATTTGCTTAGAAAATCTATTCGGTTCCATAAAATAATTCGGGAGTTTGGGGGTAATTTTACTGATACTGTCTCTGGCACTTAGAAAAGTTCTTGATATACAGTAAATATTAAATAAGCAGCAGTTAGTGTCAATGTTAGTTATTTCATATAGTTGTCCCATAATCTGTGTTCTGTAACTTTATTATAGACTAAGTAATGTTTCAATCAAAAGGGGAAATCCTGTAAAAATAGTTTAAGAAGTCTCTGAGAGAGATGAAATGACTGGGTAAAAACGGCTACGGAAGAATCACTGGTCCTTTCCTGAATTATCAACAATTCCTGATCTCCATAAAGCCTTCTTTCATACTACTCCAGGCATTTTTAAAAAAGCATTTACTTTTTTATAAGAATAGAATTATGATACTGAATAATTTAAAAAATCAAGTTAAAATACATAGGACTCTTATCCTAAGTATTACAACGGAGTTCTTGGTTGGTATAACTTACAAGATCGAAGATAGGAACTCTCTTTTTTTGAATCCTACTGAAGAAGCCCTGATTCTAAATAGCCTTTTTTTTCATCTCTGGGTCATTACATCTCACAGTCCCCGGTTAGGGTTACATAAAAGTTTTAGTGAGTTACAAGTCCACAGGACTTACTGAGATGGCAGACTAGGCATACTATCTGGTCTCAGTATAACTAGATATGCGGCATCTTGGTCCTCATCTCTATACTGTTTTCTATAGCACATAACATCCAAATAAACAAATGCTCCAGTGACACAAATGCATGAGATCAAAATATCACTGCACATTCTAATTACCCAAACTATTATATATGATTTCAATAACACTAAAAATTAATGTAGATTATCAAAGAAAAAGTAGGATTTCTTACTTATATAAGACAGGTCTATCTTGTAGGGCCTCCATTGCCTGAGTTAATACAGGAGATACATCACATGACTCTTGTGTCAGTGTTCTACATTCACCTAAAAAATAATTAACAATATAGCATCTGTCAAGTTAAAATTAGATCTTGATTCATCCATTGTACATTAGAAGTCTAAAATTCTTCAGGAAAGCTTCCCTTGAAAAAGTACTTAGAAAAACTGAATACAGCAAACAAAACCTAAATGCTATCAACCAAAGCAAAAACTTAAGCTTACGTAGTTATATAACTTTACAAAACCATATATGTTATGGGTATACTCCAGATCTGCATTCTTTTATTACAAGACTATAGCTCAGAGTCAATCAATCAACAATTACTAGTTCATTTCCTCAAGAGTAATTTTTAAACAGTTTGCTATAAATGTTTATATGGGTAACTGTTTTATTGTAATAAAATTATAATCTCAAAAGTTTTAAGTATGTATTATATATATATATATATATATATATATATAATCCGTTTCTTGATTTGCATTTTTGCAGTGCTGAGGATCAAAGCCTGAATCTTGCACATGATAAGCAAGCACTCCACCACCAAGCTGCACATCAGCCCCCAATAGATTAGATTTTGAATTTTTAAAAATTCTTCACCAATATTTTCCTGATTTCATTATTCAGTTTTACCAATAAAATGTTTCTCGGTAGTGACTATGTTCAAAGAATCTAGGAATTCTTCAGAACCTCCCGATCTTCTGGGAAATGAGGACTTACAGTAGTACTATGTTTCCCAGCATGTGCTGACTGAGAAAAGCAGAGCACATGTGGACCTGGAAGCATCTTCACAAGGCTCTGTTAGATGGTGGGGGCACGTAATAAAATCTGCGACAACATCCTTGGCTTTGAGAAAGTATAATCTAACTACAGATACAACAAACAGATTGTGAAGAGTTACTAAGTAATAAGAGTAGCATGCCATCAGATGCTAAACAAATGCTTCCAGTGGTTAATATTCAGAGATGAGAATTTGCTGTGATTTACTGCGGTCGCAAAAGTTTGAGAAAGCTGAGGGAGAACCTTCCACTTGGAAGGTTGAGACAGGAGTTGGGCAGAAAGACGGTCAGGTAACAGAAACAACAGACAGGTAGAGACAAATAGGAAATACCCTAGTCCAGCTGAGCAAGTCACCCAGTACAGCAGAATTACAGGTATATACTATACCTATATCAAGTACATGTGTAAGTCATTAACTGGATTTAATTCCAACACCTCCCAACAATCAGTTTGTAGCACCTAGTAAATTGCCACATGTTCCTATTCCAGTATTCCACTCTTGTTCTTTCTGATTCTCTTCTCTGGTTGTAACAGGATACTGTGCTAACAGTTCACTGAAACATTTTAAAACAAAAACAAATAAGGCATTTGTGATAAGCAAAATAAGAACGCTCCAAAGGTAGCCACATTCTAATCCTTGGAACTTGGAAATGCATTACCTTCGGTGCCAAAAGGGACTCTGCAGGGACAAACCTTAAAGTAGGTAGATTTTCAGACTGCTCAAGTGCCCAGGACAATCACATGGTCTTAAAATGGAAGATGCTATCAGAAGTGTATATCAGAGATAGGAGAAGAGACAGGAGGAACAGAAATTCAGAGTAAGAGATGGTCTTGATCTGCCTTGACTGGCTTTAAAGACAGAGGAAGAAGTAATAAGTAAAAGAACAAGGAAGCTTCTAGAAACTGGGAAAAGTCACAGTGACAGCCCACAAAGAAATGAGACCTCAACCCTACAAATGCAAGGAACTGAGCTGTATCAACAAACTGAATGACTGAGGTGGACTCGCTTAGAACCCTACACCCTGAATGTGACCCTGCCAACACTGATTTTAGCACAGTGACAACTACTGTGTCTGATGTGTGACCTATAGAAATTTAAGATAATAAATTTGTGTTGTCATAATCTATTAGTTTATGGCAATTTATGACAGTGAAAAGAGACAACTTACAACTTACAATTTTATAGTTATGTAAATAATGATGTGTAATCAACTTTAAGATAATCGAGGACAGAAACAGTCATTTTGTACCTCACCCTACATCAAATATACTATGTGACTAATAATAAATTCCCATGATACGAGCATAAAAAATACTCATATGTAGTTCGCTTTTCTTTTTATTACTATAATCAAAATAAACAAAGGCCAAGAGAAATTTTAAAAATCAAAGATTTATTTTCACAAAGCTAGACAAAAGGGAAAAAATCACTTACTTTGAGCCCATCGGTAAAGTCTTTCATAAGCTGTTTCTTGAAGTAAAGCCATCTGTTCCATAATTTCTAAACTAAAAAAAAAAAAAAAAATTAAAGATTTGTTATAATTTAAACTTCTAGTCAACAGCAATATTTAAGTGCTTAACTATTTTTACTTAACTACACAATGATTTGGCTATACTATTATACTTTATCATATTATGATTTTCCAGTTTTGGTAATTAAATGTCAAATTTTAATTTTATCATTTGCTTATCAGCTCCTATTTTAGTGTAAACATGTCACATTTCCTTCTTTCAAAGAAAAATAAAGATCAAAGTTCTATTTTGCAAAATGTCACATAGTTTCAAAAAGAATCTACACCATCTGCCCAGGCATGAGGTGGTCACCTGTCACCCCAATGCTCGGGAGGCTAGCGCAGGAGGTTCTCTGCAAGCCCAAGCACTGCCTGCGCTACACTGTGACTTCAAGGCCAGTTTGAGCTACATAGCGAGATTCTGTCTCAAAAAAAAAAATACCCAGAATATCTAAAAATTTTGGAGATAACAACACAGTTCAATAAAAAGCTACTCACCCTGCTGTTTGTTGGTTTGTACGCAAGAGCACTTTGACATCATTATGAATCTGTTTTACTCTTCCCAAGGCCTTGAAAAAATCCTTTAAAATTAAGAATGTGACTTTAAAATGTCTATGCTTTCAGGCAAAATTACAGTATTCTCAATTAAAGATCATTATTACAGAGAGAACCAAAGTGCACCTATATTCTAGTAGTCTTCCTGTGCTGATCTCAACTTTCTTCAGACTTTTATAGAAAGAACAAAGGTACTCATATTTTAAGACATATATTAATTCAGTGCCCATATGTGCCAAATAATGTGCTAACTGCCAGGAATACAACATTTATAAACACACAAATTTCTGTTCTCCAGAAGGATACACTCTGGGAAGGGAGAAATGCAAATATAAAGAGTAAAGAAACACCCATTATATATTACATGTCTCATGATATCAGCATGGTATTCTTACACTGAAGGTTTTTTATATGCACTCTACACTTGTTTTTGTCTATCATTCAAGAGTAAAACACAAAGTGAGAGGTATAAAAAAATGTTCATTAAATATATAGAATTAACTGATACTGAACTGATAAATGGTTTATTTTTTTTCTTTATAGAAATGTGTTGGAGGGCCGGGGATGTAGCTCAATGGTACAGCACCTGCCTAGCAAACACAAGGTCCTGAGTTTGACTCCCAGTACAAAAAAAACCCCAAGAAATGTTTTGGGGAGTCTTAGTTTCAGATGCTACATATACCACCACCAAGAGACATTCAAGGAAACCCCACCCCACCTCAAAAACCCTACTTGTCCCCTGATGCCAGAATGATGACAACAGACTTATATACCTCCTTCCCAGTTAGGAGACTGAAAGATTCCCTTCTGAGACAGCTACATGTTTTCATGGGAAAGGCAAGAAGAAAGGGAATAAGGAAAAGGCAAGAAAAGGGAAGGAAAAGTAAGAAGGAAGAGAGGAAAAAGAGAAGGAAAGAGGCAGAAAAACTCCTTTGTTTAGCATTTAAAAAGATTTCATAATATTATCAGTTTGCAAAGAAAACCATAACTTAAGAATTTAGATGAACAAATAATTTCCAATTTCAGGAAAGACATAAACTCATTTTTAAAAAATCATATAATTAATTTAATACCACTGTAATGAAAACAGAAAATGTGACATGACTACGCTGCAAGGTATGAGGAAGCAGATACATGTGTGTCATGTTTGTGTTGTGATAGGGGAGAGGAGGCAACAGGCTTAATCATTATATTTCATGATAGGAAATCAGCAGAAAGTAAATAGTCACAGTATATTCTTTTTAATTACAGATCTAGAGTACAGAATTTACAGAAGAAGCAGTTAACAGGCAGAAAACTGGTAGACATAGGTGGAGAAAAATGATAGAAGTGAGATAAATTTTCTTAGTAAGTTGTGTGGTATTCTGATTTCAAAAAATACAAGTGCAACTTTGAAAAAAAAAATTAAAACTTAATTATGCATGTTAATCTCTAAATTTAAAAATATTTCCAGATGAAACTTTTTCAAATAGAAAAATACAGATTCAAAATAACATGTTCTCTATAATGTCTCTAACTGTTACACTTCAAGTGATTCTAATGAAAAGCTTACCTCAGTAACAGGTCCTTCTCTGGTACCTCGGAGAAGACTCATTTCATCAGAAGTCAGCTGGAATTTGGATAAGAAGGCATCTGCAACTTGTGCTCTGATTTCCAATCTTTGACTACCATGAAAAAAGCAATACAAATCAAACATGTTATATACCTGCATAGCTATAAAACAGATTATATCTCTGATTTAACTTTTGAAAATAAAGGTGTGAAAGACTCAACATCTCTGAAAACCTCATTGTTCTGTCTTAAATGTTGGAAGCTCATCAGTCTTACGTGTAATAAAATTACCACAGGCTCATCAGACATGTACATGATCAAACCAGTGGATTTAGATCTACTTTACATTTGTACACACAGTAAAAGGAGTAGATTATTATGCAAAACAAGTAAGTTCACATTACATTGCAAATTTTCAGTCACTCAGTACTTGAATAATTTAATTTATACTTTAAAAGATTGATCAATTTCTTCACAGTCACTAGCAAATCCTAAATTTTTGAAGTTTTCACATGAAACACACAAATATCAGGTCTATTTGTTTATTTTATCTACAATAAACAATTCCTTTACTAATCCTTCAAAAATTGACAAAGCCCCTTCTCTACTTTGGTCTTCCCCATGTCTTCTCCTTAAGAATAAAAACACCCTTTCAAATTATATTAACTGAATGCAATCTAAGTAGACTATTTGACAACTAGGAAAAGGCATTTTTTATTCTGGATAAAATCTATGGACATGAGAGTTAAGGCATGATTACCATCTAAAGGCCAGTCATGACCATGAAATGCACACAGGGACTCATCATTCTGTTTCTGTATCTTAGATTTGAAGACGTACAAATGAAATTATAAAAGCATTTCACCACTAGTGTTCACAGAGCAATAGCATTCCATAATCCAACAACATTCAAATGAGAATTAACAGAGTAAACATCGGCGCCATTTGTAGAGGCAGCGCGATACACTTGTCCTCTTTGTTTTATTTGTACCACTGGGTTGGTTTTAAATTCACAAAACCACCTACTCCTACCGAACAACACAGAGGAAAAGTCACTAGGTATTTATCTCAAGTGAGGAGGTAAATCATCTAAGAATATAGAGTTAAAGGGCACAGTTTGCTAAAAATGTAATTTATTTTTATTTTAAAATTTTTATTAGCACGTTTGCTGTACATAATGTTTCCATTCCTTGTATGGCGTTGGTACATGGACATAGCACATTTTAACTTCTTTTTCATCCCCTTTTTCTTGCCTCTCCCACTTCACCTCTTTATCCCCTTCCCATCTAAGAAAGCTCTATCATCTGACTTCCTATTATCTATCTTGGATTTGATCTTTATCTATAATTTGGGTTCCCCATATAAGAGAAATCGTGTGATATTTCAGCTTCTGTGTCTGATTCATTTCATTTAACATATTACTTTTACCTACAAGTCACCTTAACAGGGTTTCCTGTACAGTATTAAAGTTTCAAAATTTATCATACAGGATTTAATTATAAAGCTTCATAAGATTCCTTGAGACTATACAAATTAATCATTTGAAAACTGCAATTTCTTTGGTGCTTTTTAAAATAAATCTTTAGAACCAATTTATTAGGGACAAAGAAAAATCAGATTCTTTAGTGCATAGTTTCATTTTGTTGTAATTAAAACTAGTGCTACCATCTTGAGCAAACCCATCAGTCATTTAATTGGTTCCAAGTAATACAGCTGACTGAATCTAAAGATCAAGAACTAAGGAATGAGCCACACACTTTAAATCTACAAGAAACAGTCCCAAAATATTTCAATGATGGTCATACTGTAAAACAAGGGTCTGCTTTCTCAAGACAGCAATTTCTAAGTAGTAACAAAATAAATGGTAATGTATTTTTAAAACCATATTCCTGCTTAGTTTTACCATGTAGACTCTTGTCAAGTAAATTAGTACAACCATTCAGACAGAAAGTTACTGCCAGATGGTTCTTTGGTTTGCAAGGTAGGATTTGGGCATTGAAATAGTATTACTTGGGAAAGTCTCAAAGGAGGATAGTGTGACAGAGGGAAATATGATGCTGATCTGGCTCTCACACCACCAATGCAAATATTTAAAACTTACATGAAATAGTTAACATAAGCCATTTTATATAAATGATTATAACCTCTAGAGTACTTGAGATAGATTCATGCAATCATTTTGTGATATCAGTAAGTTACGAGACACATAAATAGAACAAAGACATATACTGTAGAAAACGAAGCAGATAAAAATATGAAGTAGATCTATGTCAGTAGATATGGCTTTATAAGACATTTTATAGATACAAAAAGCAAGTTGCATAAAAATATATATGTGAATTCCAATTCTTTTGTTTGTTTGTTTTTGTTCTTTGAGACAGGGTATCACTATGTAATAGTGCAAAAGATTTATGCGAGCTGAAGAGAAACCAGAGTATCAGGATATCACCATGTAGTACCGGCTGGGCCTCAACTCATGCGGTTGGGCTTGGCCTAGAAGTTCCCGTGATCCTATAACCTCTCCTGAGTGCTGGGATTACAGGCACTCGCCACCATTTCCAGCTGGATTAATGTTTTTAAAGTCCTATATACACATATACATTTGCCATATCCAGTTACATATTGTTATTAATTTAAAGACTTAATTTCCATTTTTTAATTCCATCAAATAATTCCAGAATGACTTAGAAATTCTTTGGTTCTTATTTTTTCCCTTGAAAATACATCTTTGTCATATATTAATTCTACCTTCCATGAAATGATTTTAAAATAATAAGAAAATATGGATATAGGATATAAAGAAAATTTTAAAAATATAAAGAAATGCAAACGGCAAAAACAGTAACAAATATGTCAATTTGCCAACTATGTATAAATTAGTATAATCTTTTTAGAAAGAAGTTAGACAAATATACATTTGGACACTTTAAAAAGTTTATAACATTAATTCATTCATTATAATTCTAGTTATTTATCCTAAGCAAATAATGTGAACTTTATGCAATGATTTTTAAACATGTATTGAACCACTATTTTTAGAAATAGAAAAAAATATGAATATTCACTATATAGAATGGTTAAACATATGTGGGTTCATTCAAGATAAAATAGAATATTAACATTAAAGACATCATATTTTAAAATAAAAATCAAGAAAATACATGTACAATATTGAGTGATAAAGCTAAAATAACCACTTTATACTTGATTTTAACTTTTTTTAAATTTCATGCAATAGACACATACTATGAAAAAAAAGGAAAAAGTATTTTTATGCACTCAAGAAATTATATTTAACTAATTATTCAAAAGACAGATAAGTGAAATGACCCTGTTTTGACAGTATTTTTAACCACGTGGCTGTGCTGTCAATTATAATCCCTAAGTAACAGTGTTTCCACAAGATTCCTCTTGATTCTAAAACAGAAAAGAAGAAGAAAGGAGAGATGATGACGACCTTCTCCTAACCGTTTATTAGGTAGTAAGAGAAAATAAATCACCTATGTCTGTAATATTTTCTTATATGTACATTCGTGCTAAATAAATGATTTCACATTCATTACCAATTTCAAAACCTAGATTAAATTAGCTTACAACACAATTAAATTAAAACTACTAAAAGCTAACATAGCATGAAATAAAGAGGATAAGAAAGTAAGTCTAGTTAAGAATGTTCTTGCAATGAAGAAGCATAAAACAGTTCTAAATTTCAGTTAACAAAGCAGATGCAGAAAGAAGATGTGCTACAGTTTTCTTTGTGTAATAAAATGGGAGTAGTAAGATCACATTTTTTCACATATGTCAGTATACCTCTTATGTTAATAATTTAATCATGGCAATAACCCTATGATGTAGATGCTATTCTCTTTTTCTGATGCAGAAGCTTAGGCCAAGGGAGGTAAAGAAATAATCTGTATAAAATTTAAATACTAATAAGCAAGAGATTCAGATTAGAACTTATATTTGTATTCTAATAAAACAATGTTTATTATTCTACTTATTCTAATATATGCTCTTGGCCTCTCCTGAACACCAACGACACTTACCTGTTAGCTATCGATGACACATCAAATGGACATATTAAACTGAGGTCTTATGAAGACAACTCTATATTGAGCTTTTTCAAGCATCAGTTGTCATTAGGACTGCCCTCCTTGTAAGCTGAACACACATTTGTGGCAGTTATACATTTGCCTGAATAAAGTACCATGTGTTATGGCTTGTGTCTAGTCTAGATGTCTCTCCAAAGCCTCATGTGCTCACAGCTGGGACTTTTTGGAATGGCTGGATCATGCAGATGTGATACTGGAAGGCCCGCTCTGGGTGTGGGTGGAGCCACCCCAACCGCTTTTAGCCCAGTGGAATACAAGGAAAAGGGAGGCTTGCTGCTTCTGCTGCTTTCCGCCTACCTTGCCATGGACTAGTTCTCCTGAGATGCCCTCTGCCATGCTGCCCTGCTCTGGTGCTGGCTGACAAATGGACTGCAACTTCTACAAACTCTGAACTGAAATAAACCTCTTCTTTAGTTTTTAAGTGTTGGGTATTTTGAGTAACAAAAAAAGTAATCAAGATACCATGTTATTCAAATAAAGTCACAGCATTTCTATTTCTAGAAGTAACTGCTTATTTGTGAAGATTTCTGGTTAAAAAAAAAAAGAATATATTTAAAGGTAAAAAACAACTCTTTGCTTGCCCATTTCATAATTTTGCTATGTAATTTTCCTAACATAAACTCACACAAATGTTCACTTGGCACATAGTATCTATAGCTCTTAGGATACTACAATATCACAAATTTTCATTTCCCAAAAGCAAACCAGATCAAACACATCCACAGGCCTACTAAAATAATACTGTAAACAAACTTATTTAGTTTTGAGAAAATATGAACAAAAGTACTATATTCTAATACTGGCCCCTAAAAACATTAATTAGTCACACATATTTTAACTAGTCTTAATGTTCATTTCTCTATTTTCATTTCACATTCCCTTTCTGACATTAGAGTAGTTGCTTTGCACATTATTCACTCAAAAATTATTCACTGATTTGCAGGAGACTAAGGCAGGAGAATCAGTCAAGCTCAGGATTTAAGACCAGCCTGAGCAACATAGTGAGATCTCATCTCAAAAATCAGAAACAAAACAAGATTACTTTAATTGAATCTACAATGCACCAGGGCAGAGACAGAAAAAAAAATGAGAATTTGTGATTGTTCCCAAGGAGCTCAGTTTAGGGGGAAAAGGGAGACATGAAACATTCAAATCAACGATTAACTGCAAATGACTATAATACATATTACAACAAAGACGGCAATGGAAAGATTAAATTCAGAACTGAAAAAGTGTAAATAATAGGATTGCTGATCTATTATTCCCTGGGTTTCAGTCACATTTTTCCAATTAAAGCAATTCTTGGTCAACAAACATTAAATTAAAAGAAAAACTCACATTTTGCATCTCTAACTGGGAGTTTATTTTTCTGAGACTTTTATTTCAAAAGAGCTGTTGTAATATGAAAATTCTAAGTTTATCCTAACAACAGGCTTATTTCTGTGACAAAAATCCAACAACTGCCTTTCCTTGGTGATCCAAACTCTGGAGTGACTATCAGCCTTTCACACTGGCCAAGTCTACAGCTTCTCCCACCACCCAGAGATCAGAACCTTGCGGTGAAGGAACTGCTTGTACACCGACTGGTGGTTCCACACACAAAGAAATCCACCTGAAAACAACACACACATAAACAATGGTAGAATGCATCCATGTCATGATCCTGGTTGTACCAGCATACTGTAATTCTGCAAGATGCAGACATTAGAGGAAAAGTGTGTTAAGGCTAAAGGGGATTTTTTACATGATTTCCTATAACCATCTGTAACCTATAATCATTTCAAAGCGAAAAGTTTAATTTGTAATAAATTGTTGTTTTCAAAGCTTAACGGTTAGGAGATGGGAGAATAAGGTGGGTGACGTTCTACCTTTGGGGAAAGGGTCGTCCCAAGAAAGATAAAACAGTATGAATAATGTTTTAGCTAGAGCAAAAGTTTTCAAATTATAATCTCCAGGCCATAAATATTAAGGGCAAGTCTGAAATCTAATTCAAGATCTGAGTTATTAATTAAAGAATAGCTGTTTATTTTTATACAATCAGAATTCCTAAGGATAGAGACAAAATGTGCTATGCTGTCAACTTCCTATGTAGCTCTGTGCGCCCTGGGATAAGTCACAGTGAGCAAGAATAGTAGCACTGTGAGGAAAGAGCAGAAAGGAAAACTGGGATGAAGTCAGATGATTCCAATGGCACCTACAAGCAGACTATTGCAGCGATAGAAACAGTCAGCATGACAAAAGAAAATTCAGGGTCAGACCACTAATTTCAAATCTTATCTTGACAGATTTCAACTCTCAAGAAAACACTGAACTATTCGTCGTTGTTTGTAGAAATTATCCTTGATCATCTTTTAAAATCATACATGGAGTCCTAATACATTAAATAATTAAAAACGAAGTTGTTCTAACTAAAATTATACTGAGATTCTGTTTCTCAAAGTCTGAATCTTGTGAAGGAACCCTAAGGTTCAGTGGACCATCATTTGAAATCCACAGGTCTAACATAAAGTAGACATTCCAATATCTAGCAGTATATTATTCACACGTGCTAAAAAAATGTGGTTGATTTATTTTATAGAATTTGCTGAAGTATTTGAAGAATTATGTTAGCTAAAATATTTCATTTTGCTCATTTGAGTGAATCTTACTGCATTTATCAGCTTCCCATTGCTGAGACAAAAACATCTGACACTGCAGCTTGCAGGAGGAGAGGTTTATTTTGGGTGACAGTGTCTAAGGTTTCAGCCCATGGTGGCCTCCTCCACGGCAGACACAGGGCACAGCAGAGAGAAGCTGCTCAGTTCACAGTGTCAGCCTCTCACACAGCAGGCGAGGAGGCTGCGAGGAAGGGGCTAGGGACCCTCCCTCCAAGGTCACCCCCCCTCATGACCCAGCCTGGAACATCCAGAAACTGCTTTACTCCTCTCTTAGGCATCTCTCAAGTCAATCAAGCTGACAATCAAGATGAACCATCACGAGCATTTCACTCCAGAAAAGAACATTATGTTGGCTACTGTCTCACCTACAAGGGATCATTTCAAGCCATATGAGCCCTCTGTAGCCCTGAGACTCATTTTGTGGAAGTAACTTCCTATCTCTGTACTCTGTAATTTCCTATTACCCGTATTTTACTCCAAGGAGAATTGGCTTAAGAATTAAGGGCTTAATATGAAACAACGTTAAGAGTAACTATGTACTACGTACATGTACTAATAAACTAAAATAATAAAAAGACTCATAGGTGTGAAACTACAGAGGACTACCACGTGCTTGCCACTCTATGGGATGTGGTAGTATTTTTCAATCTTTTGACCATGATTGACATTAAGAATATGTTAAACCATTACCAGAAATTGAAACAAAGGTTTCATAAAATATATGTACCTAAACTACTTTCTATTTTATTTTACTCTGTTTCATTTAGGGTTCTTATAATCACTTACAGTAACTTCACAACTCATTGGTCTTCATCTTCAATTTGAAAAACACTAGCATGATCCCATTTGACAAAGTTTTTCTGAAAAATTCTAAACAATAAATATTTGAGGGTTTGTAAATTACATTGTCTCTGCTGTAACTACTCAACTCCACTACAGCAGAGTAAAAGCAGCTACAGACAATACATAGATACACAAGTATCATGTAGTCCAATAAAACTTTATTTACAAAAGTAGGTAAACGTTGCGTTTTGCTTGTTATCCCAGTTTAACTTTTGATCTATATACAGTACAGCAGAGCTACTCCATGATGAGCAATTAAGACATGAGTACAGTATCTCCACATTACTGACAAAATACTTAGAACACTCAAAGATTTAAAGAACATCCCCATTACTGAGCTGAACCCAGGTATACTACAGGTATACTACACACAGCACATCATGTCAACTGAGAATTGAGAAGTTTAAAAGTTTAACTAAGCAACTCAGCAGGGGGCCAGGGTCTTCACTTTGTAAACATCTTGAGATTGTAGAAAGTAAACTACTATTTTTATGTTTAAATTACTATTGGATAATAACTTACAATCCTATGTCTTGTATCAATTTTGAATCATGTTTTGATTATTTTTATCTTGATTTGGAGTTATAAATAATTTTCTTTCCACTGAAGTACCAATTAATGAAGTGGTGACAATACAAAGAAAAACTTACCTCTCAGTTTGAAGTTTAGTGGTTTTTACTATCAAATCTTGAGTCTGTTCCTTTGCTGCCTAAAATTATAAACAATCCAACATCAGTAGATTCCAATTTCATTATATTTCAAAACACTAATACCATTATTTACTGCAGTTCAGGCTGATAGCAATGAGATCACACCCCAAAATTCAAAAGTTTTAAAAAGGCCCAAGAAATTGAAATAGATGTTTCAGGGCTCATACACACACCTCTAATAAGAGGAACTCCCTCAGAGTATTCAATATATGCATAATGCTCAGGCTTAGGAGAAAGAAATACTGGTTAAGGAACTTCGCAATTCATTAGGCTTTTTAAGAAACAAAAGCATTGAAAGAGCAAGTTAAAGATGAGAACTTGGCTTCAGCTATAACATGTTTGGTTGAGAAACTGAGATCTCTAGTAAATTAAGTCACAGAAATGCTGGTATAGAGTTCAATGGGATTGCATAAGATAGAAATTAAAATTTTTCAGGTAGAATATATAAACAATCTGCCAAGTAGGGTACTGGTGAGAATGAGACACAGCCCCCCCTAAAAGACTATTCCTGACCACGTTTCACATCATACCAACCAATGTTCTTCCAAGTTAAAGCTGAAAAGACCAGGAATGAAAGCTTGATGAAAAAGAAAATAAGACACTGGCAAACAGAGTGCAGCAAATCATCAAGAGGATTATGTACTATGATTCATCCCAGGGATCCAGAGCTGGTTCAACATACACAAATCAATAAATGTAATATACCACATTAACAGAGCCAAGGACAAAAATCATATGATCCTCTGAATGGATGCAGAAAAAGCTTTTGACAAAACCCAGCACCAGTTTATCATAAAAACCCTACAGAAAATTGGAATAGATGGTCTTTACCTTGATCTGATAAAGGCCATCTACAACAAACCAACAGCCAACATCATACTAAAAGGACAAACACTGAAACAAGGAACAAGACAAGGATGTCTACTGTCTCCACTCTTATTCAACTAGTCCTGGAAAGTTTAGTCAGAGCAATTAGACAAGAATAGAAACAAAAGGAATAAAGATAGGAAAAGAAGTTAAATTGTTATTATTTGCAGATGACATGCTGCATAGAAGACCCCCAAAACTCCACCAAAAGACTACTAGATTTAAGAAGCAAATTTGGTAGCATAGCTAGATACAAAACCAACACTCAAAAATCAACAGCCTTCCTGTACACAAATAACAAACTCACTGAGAGAGAAATCAGGGAAACAACAACACTTTTTGCAATATATCCAAAAAATGAAATACCTAGGAATCAACCTAACGAAGACCATAAGGACATAAAAGACCCCTACACTAAATCAACAACTGGGATCTCATCTCATGAGAAAGCTTTTGAGCAGCAAAAGAAACCACCAACAGAGCGAAGACACATCCATGATGTGGGGAAAAATGTTTGCCAGTTATTCCTCAAAGGATTACTATCAAGAACAAAGAACTCAAAAAATCAGACCTCCAAAATATAAACAGTTAATGCAAACATGGGCATCTGAGATGAATATATACTTCTCAGATGAAGAAATACAAACAACAAAAAAAATTATGAAAAAATGTTCCAAATCACCAGTCTTTTGAGAGATGCAAATTAAAAAAAACACTGACATTTTGCTTTACCCTCAAAAAAATTATTATCAAGAAATTAACCAATAATGAATGCTAGAGGGGCTGTGGGGAAAAAGGAACCCTTCTCCACTGTTGGTGGGAGTATATACTGATACAATCACTTTGCAAATCAGTGTAGACATTCCTCAAAAAATTAGGATTGCAGGTCCCATTTGACACAGCTATTCCCCTTCTTGGTATTTTCCCAGAACAATTAAAAACATTGCACCACAGTGATATATGGGCACCCATGTTTACAGCAGTGCAATTTGTAATAGTTAGATCTAAATGTCTATCAATTGAAGAATGGATAAAAAAGATGTGGTAATTTTATGCAATGGAGTACTACTGGGCCATAAAGAAGGATAAACTTGAGACATTTATAGGTAAATGGATGTAACTAGAGAACATACTCATAAGTGAAATAAATCAGATTCATCATCATCATATTGTCTCCCTAGAGTGAGAAGCTGAAAGAATACACATGTGCATATATTATTAATATATATGATATATGTATTTATATATAAGTAAATGATAGTTAAAATAGTTACACTACTAATTTCTCTTAGTTCATTGAACAGAATGGTTTGTGCCAATATTATTTGCACAATTAAATGCAGGAATCTTGTACTCTGAGTAAGTAATTTAAAGATAACAATATGCAATGTATTAACTATTGTCATCTTCTAATTATCATGTTTTGAAATTTATTTTTTTCCACCCTAAGATTTAAAAAAAATTTTAAAAAAACAATCACTTAGCAACAAAAGTAGTACCTATAAAAATACAAAATGGTGATAACAATTAGGAAAGATAAGATTATTTATTTCAAAACTGAAGATTTAAAAACTAGACTAAGAGAACATATATACACCAAAAATACATGATATATTAGTAACTATCAAAAATGCAGAAAAAACAGGAAAATGAAATATTAGAGAAACTAATCCCATAGATAGATCACCCAAGTAGCCTATGATTAATCTGTAGAGTACAAAGATCAATGACACTTCCTAAAATCACTTGTTATTAATGAGTTCAGGAAAATCTCAGAAATAAAAGGTTGGGATTAAAACATGAAGGTAGCAGACATAATCGTGACTGACTCTTAGGAGGAACCTGTTTCACTCCTGTTTCAAAATTACAGAACTAGTCAAATGGGGCTTCTGCAGGCAAACTAAAGGTTTAGGATTGCTTAAATAAGCAGACCCAATATTACGCATATTTTAGGCTAAGCATGTAACAGAACTAAGCTGGGTCTTTATAAACACAGTTTTAGTATAAACTTATTTCCAAGACATTCTGGTAAGGAATTCATTGCTGTTGAACTTCTAGGATACTACTTAATTGAAAGGTTTGTACAAATTCTAGACAGCTGGCTCAGTACTACCAAAATATAAAGGCACCTAGAGCCAACTGAATAGTGTTAATAAACCATCATCCAAAGACACATAAACATTTACAGGTTTTTAAAGGCAGCACAGTATGTATATACAAATTTCCTACAGGATATGATGTACCAAACATCCATATATTTTACAGGCCTACCCCACAACTTTTGAAAGTTTACTTCGCACCGAGAGCGATAATGAATTACACAGTACCTGTAGGCGGCTTGTCATATCTTGACAACAACTGCTCATTGCTTGAACATCTTCATTTATACTTTCAAGCTCCTAAAAAGGAGAAAAACAATCAAACAGGATATATGGCTAAATTTCTCTTCTCATAGCCAAACCTTCATTTTAGTCCCATAAATTTTTTTGACCAAGGCATGTCAATAGAGCATATTTAAAACTGGAGAGTGATAGAAGGAATATTTCATACCAAAAAGGTATAAAAAAACTTTTAAACATTCTTTTCAGTGGCATAAGAAGAGTAAATGCTTTAAAAATATGCAATTTCTTTATACAAATTTTAATGCTGAAAAATTATAGTATGACCACAAATATGATATCTATATGAGACAATAAATATGTTAATTAGTAGATCTAAATACTTCACCATTTACATATACCTTAAAATACTATGTTGTACATAATACACAGTTACAAATTTATCTGTCAATTTTTAAAAAAATAAAAATAACTTATCTTAGAATTACCCAGGTAAGTATGTAACAGTATATAACAATATCAATGTAGAACTGCCAAAACAAATGAAAAATGTAGGATGATCAATGTAGAACTGCCTAAAACAAATGAAAAATATGAAAGATTTCTGACTATACGTTAACAATAATGATGTACATACATGTTTATGAAAATATTTCTATATAATGTAAATAAAAACATCACAAAATTATACATACTATACCTTTCCACTTTTTAGAAATATACATATTTATGTACAGAAGGACACAAGGAAGGTCACACAATATAATTAATATTTTTAATTCTGGGTGGTTAGATCATAAGTATTCTATTTCTGACTTACTAATTTTGCTTTGTAATGAATTCATTAGAAATTTTAATTAATAAAAACAAGCAAAAATTGCACAGGAGGTGCTTCACAGAATAACTGGCATCTTATTAAAAAGTTTTTGCACCTCAAAAGAAATCACCAACAGAGTGAAAAGAAAAGCCACAGAGTGAAAAACAATTTTAGCCAACTGTACCTCAGACAAAGGACTTCCATCTAGCACATATAAGAATTAAGAAAACTCAGACTCCCAAATTCAAAGACCCAATCCAAAAATAGGCATTGGTGATGAATATATACTTCTCAGATAAAGAAATACAAATGGCAAACACATATATGAAAAAATGTTCAACATCACCGGTCATTCGAGGAATGCAAATTAAAACAACACTGAGAATCATCTCGCTCCAGAAAGAATGGCTATCATCAAGAAATCAACCAATAACAAATGCTGGCTGGGCTGTCAAGAAAAAGGTACCCTTCTCGATTGTTGGTGGGAGTGTAGAGAGTGGAAATCAGTGTGGAGATTCCTCAAAAAACTAGGATTAGAAGTCCCATTCAACCCAGCTATTCCATTTCTGGGCATTTTCCCAGATGAATTAAAAACATCATACCATAGCAATATACATGCACCCATGTTTATAGCAGCACAATCTGTAACAGGAAAATCTTGGACACCCAAATGCCCATCAACCAAGGAATAGATTTAAAACATATGGTATTTTTATATTATGGAGTGCTATTCTGCTATAAAGAAAGATAAACTCAAGGCTTTTATAGGTAAATGGATGCAACTAGAGCCCATGCTTTTAAGTGAAATAAACCAGACCCACGGGTATAAACATTGTATTGTTTCTCAAGCATAAGAAACTGAAAAAGTAAATAAGACTCAAAATCTACAGTAGATACTGAGAAAAGGAAAGAAACGGCTCAAAGGTAAAGAACTGGGATGGGTGAAAAGGTAAAAAAGGAAGGGAAAAGAAAAAAATGTATATACACACAAAAAATAGCTAAGATAATTGTACTACTGATTTCTCTGTAGTTCACTGAAAGAAATGGTTTATGCTTATATTGTTTGATCAGTTATGCATGCCTGTATCTTGTAATCTACTTTGAAGATAACAATCCATAATATATTAACCATTGCCAATGTCCTATTACCTTCCTTTTGAAATTCTGTATCTCTATTTTTATCGGTTTTTCTCTTTAAAATAAATTTTTAAAATCAAATTTGAAAACCAAATAAATTAACAATAATTCCTCCTCTTACTGAAAATCATCAAATACTACTGGTAGATTATGCCAAAAATCTGATAGTTCTCCTGATAACATTCTCTATGTATTTTCACTTCCAGTTCTCTCCACAGCAGCATATATTTAGCCTCTAAATTCTAATTCTTGCATTCCCTCAGTGGATACATCTTATTTACTTTTTCTTTACTATGCAAATGGCCATTACATGCTTTTAGCTCAGGTCAATAATTATCTCCTGTTTGATTTGGCTCAGCGGTATAAGCACCTGCCTGACAAGTGCAAGGTCATGAGTTCCATCCTCCTAACAACAACACCAAAAATCCTTACTTTGTCAATACCTTAATATGAAAATATGATCATACATTGCAGGATTACATTTAGCCTCACACTGCAATCAGTTCAGTGTTTCAAACATGAAACTACACAAGAAACAAGTTGGATGGTAGACAGGGTTCTATTATTGTCCCTGTTAACATAAAATCGAGCTTCAAATAGAAACACAACAGTTTTATGAAGGGGCAGGCAAATCAGAGCAAGTAATATTAAAGCAGTCGATCGGGGCTAAAACAAACCTTGAGGACAAACTGTGGTTAGGAAAGCATGTATGAAAATATAAAGCATACAGTAAGTTGTTTTCTATTTGAACATTGTAAATTAAACCTATCAACCTACTTCCAAAAAAGCACAGAGCCAACCATACAGTAAGCTCTCAATAAATGCTTCACATGATACATGATGAATACACACACCTCCTTCACTTTCTTGAAAATGCTTACAAATTCTTCATTGATGGCTAGGCTTCTGCGTTCAATATCTCCACGTAAATTTCTTCGAGTCCGCAAACTGTTCTCAACAAAAAATGTTGAAAGTGCCTTGAGAGCTTCCAGCATCTCCTACACAATTGGTATAAGAAGAAAATTATTGGTACTGATTTGTAAAGTTTCTTAATCTCAAACTAAGTATAATGAAGTCATTTTCAAATAATGTTTCCATTAAACAATCCAAAAATGACCTTCAAATTACTGAACAATAAAGTTATTCCTGCAAGGTAATAAGGGGGTACACTTAGTTATACAATGGCACATACACAAAGTTATATGGGACAATGAGACTGGAACCAGATTGAGGAAAAGTCAAGGATTATGCCCATGTTACACTGTTATGATGTCAATCAGGTATCCAATTGGATATAAGACATTGTCAACTAATTCTAAAAATTTGAACCTGGGTAGAGTTGTTAGAAATAGGGTTAGAAGTCAAAGAGTCTCATGCTTTATGCTATGCTCAGCTATCAAAGTAAAGAGTCCCCTAAGGGCAATATGGGTAGAGACAGCAGAATCAAGCCTGGGATATACCAAAAGTGCCTGAAATTCTCCAGATATAAATTCATATACCCAAACTAATGTATATTCTAATACACTCACCCTTCCAATTTTCTGTTATAATGTTAAATAAAAATATTGGCTGGACAGACAAAAATAGTAAGCTCTTTAAATGAATTCAATTTTGTATTTAACACTGAAATATGTTTACAATTACAAATATTTATTGTATACACACACACACACACAAATGAAGCAGTTTCTTTTGATTAGTCTTGAAATGTCCTAAACCTGGATGACTGAACAAACGCAGTTACTAGTTTATTTAACTTAGCTGTACTTTCCCCATGCTTTATTTTTCTAGGTAAAAAGGAAATAATGTTATATACGTCAGAATAGTCATTTTAAATGAGATAGTTAAGTATCAACTTAGACATAAATTTTACAACAAAATCTATATTCGTTAAGAAACAGCAACTGCCGAGCACTCTGTTAAGAACACCCTTTATTTTATTTTTCTTTATGCCACGCTGGCATGACCAGTCTGATCTGGCGACTCAGTGGTACAGAACACAGCTATAGGTACGACAGGGGGCGGAGAGCACAGCCCAAGTTTCATTCAGTGGAATTTGGGAGCGCACGTGGAGACTTTAGTTAAAGTAATATTAGGATGCGCCCACCAATCAAGACAGTGCTCGGCCAATAACAATAACAACCCGAGTTACTCCGTGCTACTGGTTCTCGCCTGGGACGAGCCGCTCCGCCCTCCGTCCCGGCGCCGCCCCTCGCGATCGCCTCCACGCCCCGGGAGCTCTCAGGTGCCGGGCGCTCCCCGCAGGCTACCGTCCACCTCCCGCTCCAGTCTTCCGCAGGGATAACGCCTAGGAGGCCCCTTGGCGTCCCGGAGCTCCTGCGTCTCCCCCTCGCTGCCCGGGGGCCCAGGGTCACTGGCGGGTGGCTGCGCAGTGTGGGTCGGCCGAGGGCAGTGGTCCCGCAGCACACAACCCGGCCCTGCCGGCCCCGGTTACCTTGTCATTGTCCAAACGTGTCTCCAAGATCTTATGCAGCTTGCGCGACAGCGGGTTGTTGGGCTGCGCCGAGGTCCCGCCTGCCCCATTGCTGAGGCCGTTGGCGGCCCCAGAGGCCGGCAGGGCGACCACTTCCCCGCTGCCCTCGGCCATCGCGCCGAGCGCCCTGTCCCTGAACGCGACCGCGGTGCTGCCAGCTCAGCTGTAGACAGGGGCCGCACCGGCAGCGCGCAGACTGCGCATGTGCGCAGGGAAAGCGCATGCGCGCTGTGGCCGGAAGATGCCCGGGCCCTTACTGGCTTTCTGCACAAACAGCTCAGAAAAAAGAGCCATCGGAGCAGCAGCCTGGTTGGACTAGGAAAAAAAAAAAAAAAAACCTACGGAACTGAAAAAAGATTTTGGAAGAAGTGTGAAGTCATTAGATACATAAAGTACAATGAAACCTATGCTACTCTGGTAGATACTGGAAAATCTACATTCTGTGTCCTAGACACAGGCACTAATAAACATTAGGCTGCGATATAAAGAAATAAAACAGTAGAGGGAGAGGCCGACTGTAACGCAGAGAGTTGGAAAGGACTTTGCCCCTAAACTTCGTTCAGGAGCATCAGAAACAACAGAAGTCACCTCTGCATTGGAGAAAGGCCCGAATGTGAATGACCAAACACAAGGGACTTGGCTCTTCTACAAATGGACCAAAGCCTGTACAGCTGCAAAGTAATGGAAAGGAAATAAGTAATAAAAGATGAGAAATAAATTCCTAGGAAACTGTGGGGGACAAATATCACTTGGTTTTCACTTGTTGAAAATTCCCTTTGGCTAGAAATAAAAGAATCTCTGAAGCTCCTGTGAGATGTTTGAAACACTTGCGATTGGTTCTTGTCCTCAATTTCCCTTGCTTTTATACATATCAGACTTCAGAGGAAATTATTGATTATACAAGTTACATAAAGTATTGACAGAATCGCTTGCTCATCTCTTAAGAAGAGAGAGCTCAACTAACCAAAAGGAACGAAGTTGCACTTCGTCCATCGGAAATGTGGAAGATCTAGTCGGAGAGAATGTTAAAGTGCTACTGAGGGAACGTGGAATTTAAGTAAAGAAATTGTCCTCTTCAACATGAAGATTCAGTATTGTAAAATATCATTTTTTCATATATAAATTTAGTTTCGGTGTAACCAAAATTGGTGTATCAAAAGTATACATAAATTGGCAGAACAAAATGAATCAGTAGCATAATATCTTACAGAGTTTGCAAATATGTACAAGTAAAAGAAATGCCAACAATAGCACTCAAAATGGGAAGTGCAACCAACAATCACACATTATGTAGATTCTTTATCCAAAATCTACAAAATAGGTAAATCTATAGACAAAATAAATTTGTGATTTTAAGAGGTGTATTGCCAGGAAGACACAATGACCAGTGTGAGCTTATGGGTGGAAGTTTATTTGGGGAATTATGAAAATATTTTAAAGCTAGACTGCCCATTTTACTCAGCTATTCCCCTTCTATGTTTTTTCCTGAAAGCATTAAAGACATAATATTACAGTAATACATGTGTAGCATGTTTGCAGCAAATTAATTCACAGTAGCTAGATCTCGGAAGTGCTCTATATGTCCATCTTCAAATGAATAGATAAAGAAAATGTGGCATTTACAACAATGGAGTATTACTCTGCCATAAAGAAAAATAACAAACCATTTGTAGGAAATTGAGTGCACCTTAAGACCACAATGTTAAATGAAAAACAATCAAGCGTACAAGCTTAAGTATCGATGGTTTCTCTTATATGAGAAACTCAGTAAACATAAAGAGCAAAATGAAAGATAGAAAACAGGAAACTGGCAAATGGTTTTCACTCAAAGGGGAAGGGGATCAAAAGATGGAAAGGGGGAAGGAGGAGGGGGTATTGGATAGAAAAAGGAACTGGGGTGTTATATACATGGAAAATTCCCCACAGGAATGTAAATATTATGTACTGCAAACCTATACCAAAAGAAAAGTAGCGGGGCAAGGGGTGAATGGAGGAGGATGGGAAGGAAGGGGATGGGGATCTAAAAAGGAATTAAAATGTATTATGTACATGTACCAATCAATGTAAACAGTTTGTACTATACATACGTACTAAAAAACTATAATAAATTTTTTAAAAAACAGACTGTGATGATGGTTTCAAGATTCTGTGAACTAAACAGATGGATTTCATGGTGTGTGAATTATATCTCAAGTCATATTTAAAGAATTTGGAGTTTAAAGTGTAAAAACAATGATAAAAAAGTTTATAATATATTTTCTAAATTGTAATGAGACATAATTTATAGACCATAAGTTTTGCCTGTTTTAATTATAAAATACAGTAGCTTTTAATTTATTATAGAATTTGTTATCATCACCATAATCAAATATTAAGATATTTTCAGCATTTCAAACCCCCCCCCCAATTGCAACACTTCTTACCACCCCTTTCTTCTTTCCTAGGAAACCACAAGTTTACTTTCTGTCCCTATATATTTGACTGTTCTGAACCTATCATTTAAGTAGAATTATACAATATGTGGTCTTTTGTGTCTTTTTTTTTTTTTTTGTATCAGGGATCGAACTCATGACCTCAGGCTTGCCAGGCAGGTGCTTAAGCCACTGAGCTAAATCCCAGGCCTTTTGTGTCTTCTTTATTTAGCATAATGTAGCATTTTATTTCCCTGAATAAGACAAAATACCAAAGTCAATTTAATAAAAAAAAAAGTTTAATTTGGCTCACAAATTCAAAAGTTGCACTGTGGTTGGGGGGCAATCCTTTAACATATGATCCTTTGGGGGACATTTTGGACCTAAAGACCAAATTTCTTATTGCTGCCAAATAATAATCCATTGTATGGATCTGTCATACTTTGCTTATGAATATTTGGATGAATTTTTGCCTTTTGTCCATCATGAACATTTGGCCAGTACGAATATTAGTGAGAGAGAATTTGTATGAATATACCTTCATTTCATTAAGGAAAATACCTAGAAGTACCTTGCTGAATCATGTGGAAACCCTATATTTAACATCTGAGGAACTGATAAACAATGTTCCAAAGTGACTGTCCCATGTTATATTTCTATAAGCACCATATGAGAATGCCAATGTTTTCAGATTATGGTTAACAGTTGATATGGTCTCTGTCTCAGTTTCTTTCTCATCACTGTAACAAAATACATGGTACCGATAAGTTGAAGAAGGACAGTCTTATTTTCACTCACAGCTACTAGAGATGTCAGTCCATAGCTCCAAGGCAGTGCAGAGGAGAAAGAATCTATGGCATGACAGGCAGGTATCAGCAATACTTTCTTATCTTTTTATTCTATTCAGGCTGCAAGCCTATTGGGTGGTGCCACCCACACTTAGAGTGTGTCGTCCCTCAACAATAAGCCCATCAGCCATATCCAGAATCCCACTACACCAATCAGTGAACTAATCCAGTATTGCACATCCATGATCTAGTATCACACACTCATGATATAATCACTACCAAAATCGCCACCCATGAGTGTGTGAAGCTTTGGGGAGACATCTAGATATGAGTCTTTATTTATATTAGACATCCTATTGATTGTAAAGTGATATCTTTCTGTGATTTTTGATTTGCATTTCTTAATGACTGGTGACAATGAATTGTAATCGTTCTTTATGTATTTGGGATACTAGTCCCTATAATTTATTTGAATATTCTCTACTAGTCTATTCATTGTCTTTTCACTTTCTTGGTGGGGACCCTTTGAAGTACAAGTGATCTTAACAGATTAAGTCCAATTTACCAATCCTCTGTTTTTTGTGCTTTTGTTGCCATTTTCAAGAAAATATTACCTAATCCAAGCTCATTAAGATTCATTTCTGTGTTTTCTTCTAAGAGTTTTAGAGCTTTAGCACATATACTTATGTCTGTCTTTAACTTTAAATTTTGTGTGTGATGTTAGATAGAGTTCCAACTTTATTGTTTTAAATATAGATATCTAGTTGTCCCTAGTACAGTTTGTTTAAGACTATTTTTTCTCCCATACAATGTTTTCCATAAATGCAGGAAAAGCAGATTATAAAGCTCAACACCAATTCAGGATGAATTCTAAAAATTACTAAATGTCTCTGAGGAATTAAAATCATCCTGAGTTGAAAATCACTATTCTAACCTTTAAGTGTATTAGTTCTTCAATGCTGTTTAAAATTTTACCCCAAAACTTGAGTTTTAAAAGAACAATAATCGTAGTTTCTGTGGGCCAGAAATGTGAGGATGGTTTGATTAGTCTGCTTAGGCTCAAGGTATTACGGAGTTGCAGTCATCTTGATATCGGAGAAAGAAACTCCCAGCCTACTAGACTGCTGGTACAGATTCATGTTCTCTAAAATTGAAGAATGAATCTTAGGCGCAACAGAGGTTAAGAGCAGAATATATTTAGTGATAGAAAGAAAGCTATCCAAGAAAGAGAGACAGAAGGGGTCCTGAGTGGGGTGCCAAAGCTTGTCTTTTCGAGGGACTTTTATAGAGTAAAACCACAAAGTGAGGCAGGTCTAAGATGGGAAAAACATGGGACTTTGCAAGTTGGGCATGAAGTGGGACATAACCATGACCAACCAATAAGATTAATTGCTCAGGTAAAATTGTTTAAATGGGGGACCAGTAGGGAAGCGAGTCACAACATGGGCATAAATAAAGAGCAGTGGCTTTTTCTGTTGGAGGTTGAGATGGTGACTTCTGGCTTCCTCAGGTTGATAGAGACCTACTTAAAATGTCAATTCCTGATGCTTATCCTTAGGAAATATATGGGTGAATTTGTTTTGTATTTTGTTTTGAGGTCTGGCCTACAGAGGTGTCTGTCTCCCCACACTTCTACACTGGCTTCTTTAAGGACCCACCCTGGTCTGACTGCCTATAATATTTCCATCTAACTCAGTTGCCTGTAATAATCTGCCAGCCAGGACTGAAAACATCTGAAAGCTTCACTGCTGTCATAGTGTTGGAGGATCTCCTTCTAAGCCACTCACTCTGATAGCTGGCAGGTTGGTTCTACATGTTGGCAGGAGGCTCAGTTCCTGCCCAAATGGGCCTTTCCACAGAGCTATTTGAGGTTTCTCATAGCATGATACTCTTAGTGTTAGGTATTTACTATATACATAAAGCAAAAATGTGCCAAAGTACATGGGCAAGATAGTCATCATATATATTGCAATAGAGAAAAAAGAGTGAGAGGAAGGGAGGGAGAAAAGGAGAAAGGGAGAGGGAGCAGTTAGAAAGGGGAAAGATAGTGGGGAGAGAAATTGTGGAGAAAGATAACCAACGTGTTCATTCATAGAAGACTTACATTGTGGTGTATTCATTCTTTTAGAAGAATGCTGTGCAACTGCTGTAAAGGAGATTTAAATGCTAATGTGAAAAAATTCCAAAATTGTAGCATGTAAAAAAAAGTAAGACACACTTCAGTACACAGTGAGATTATATAGGCTTTGCTTTTAAAGTGGCATCCTAGTAGGTGGGAGTATTCTACTTTTCATTTTCTAAACTGAAATTTTCTAATATTATCCATTTACAATCTTACTAAATTATCTGAAGTTATTAAAGCAATTCATTAAGGGTAATTATCCATTTTTCTTTATTTATATGTATTTCTCCAAGTGTGTGATTATAGAAAAGGAAATAAATAACTTGTGAATTAGAATAATATATGGGATGCATAATGACAAGGAAATTACATATTCAGTGTCATTTGTATATTTTAATGTTTACTTAACCACTGTATTTTGATCCGGCCCACGGATCAGTCCGTGGAACGGGGATGGGGGGCAGGGCAAGAGGAAAGAGAAACGGAGACAAATTGAGCAGTTCCAATCAAGTCTCGTTTATTGAGGAAGTGAACATGGTTTATATAGGGTGAGGGCAGGAAATTGTCGTCATCAGGCAGAGACATTGTGGAGAGACCGGATAGGTCGCAGTCATGTCCGGCCAGGCAGCGAGGATCATGGCTAATGTAGGCAGACGCACCAAATGCCCACAGGAGGGCGGGATGGGGCGGCAGCAGTGAGGCTATCACGCCGCTCCCTACAGTATTTTATGAAGCTAACTATAAATTAAGTGTTTAAAAATCAATACTTATGAACAGTTAAATTAGATTTTCAGATGTGTCATCAGTAACTTATTTTTTAAATAAAATCTTCCTTTTATTGAAAATATTTAAAATAATTCAGTATATTGAGGCACTTACTAGAACACAAAATATTGAAAGAAAAGCTCAATTTTAAATATTTTAATTTAATAAGAGAACAAATACATGTATATAAAAAAAAGGCAAAGTATTTTTACCAAATTTCAAAAGAACCATGCTGAGAATGAAATGTGGGGATTTACCTTACACATAGTTGTTTAACAGAGGTCCCCTCCAATTTCCCACACACCTGGGGCTAGTCATTTAAGCTTTCTTGCTCTCTATTCTCTGAAACATTATGTTGGCCACAATATCATTATCAAACTATACTAGGACGTTTATTAAAGCTATGTCTAGTGAATCAAAATTTTCAGCTGTCTATACTACACATCTATATTTATTGACAATCAGGTTCTGATTCCTGTCTTCATAGCTATTCTGCTACATAAGGGTCATAACTATATAAAATAATTACATGTTGTTATGTAATTCCCAAGTTATGATACTATTGATGAGTTCCAGCTTAGTTGGGAATTAGAAACAGAATTCTATTGTTGCTTTTCTGGTTTTGATTTTGAGTGGTATGCACCTCTCTGTTGGAATGCAAGCAGATTTTTTCTTTCTTCTTCTTTAAATTTTATTTTAAAGAGAATAAAACAAAAGAGGACAGAACTAAGCAGATCAGAACAGAACAATATAAGCAACACAGCACTTTACAACAACACAGCGGGATATTAACAGTAGCTACCATAATGTCTCTTTCTTTGAAATAGTTGAGCATGGCTTCACATACAATAATATCAACATAACAAAACAAAGTAATATCAAAAATAACAAAATAGTATAAATCACCCAAAAGAATGAAAGTATTACATTGGGCATTGTGAACCAAATAACAGAAAATGAACAATGGCTACTATAATATCTCATTTTCCATGAAAAATTTGTTTATACTATCACATATATTAAAATCCAATAAGACACAACATGATAGAACCAATGGTAATAGAAGAACAAAAGCATGGTAGGACTTCAAAGTAAGATGATATTAAATCAGCAATGGCTGCCATAATGTCTTGTTTTCTTCAGAATAGCATTTCATATCATCACACGTAATAAAATCAAACAAAACTGAATAAAACCATTCCAACTGATGAATGGAAACATTATAAGGCTTCAAAGCAATGT
>PVJX010018878.1:0-35769 GCA_004027295.1 Dolichotis patagonum
AGACCCTGGCACATCGGGACCTGCACAGTGCAGTTGACTCGGGGTGCCGGGAGAACAAGGAACTCCCCCTCTCTCTGGGGGCAGCTGAGAGTGTGGCAGACTTTTGGCACCCTGAAGGAGAGAGACCCTGGCACATCGGGACCTGCACCATGCGGTTGACTCGGGGTGCCGGGAGAACAAGGAACTCTTCCCATCTCTGGGGGGCAACTGTGATCCTGCCTGTGTGTGGGCTGAGAATCAAACATCTCATGTCGTCCTGTCCCCCATCCTGTGTCCCCCCTCCCCCTCCCCCCTGCCTAGCAACTACACATATTGTGAAAAGATTGGCTATGTTATTTAGTATGAGCTCTCCACATGCAAAGATAAGGACAACCATGTGGAAGAAAACAAGAGACAATATGACAGATAGTGCAGATCTCTGGTTGTCTAGCTTTGAAATTTATGCTTTCTTATGTCCCATTCTGTTCTGTTTTGTTGTGTTTAGTTTTACTCCCTTTCAAAATAAAATAAAATAAAATTTAAAAAAAACTGTCTTTCACATTTATTCTATGAAGACTGCAGCATCAAGTGAGATTCCAATGTCACATTTCCTAGCATTATTTATTGAACATCCATTATTTCCCCAGGGATTGATAATGCTAATTATACCACATGTCAAATTTTCATATACATAGGTCCATTTGTAGATAATTTTATTTCACTGTTTTTGTTTCTTCACGTCTTTCTTTAAGAATATTTTAGTCCTCCTTGGGTCTCTACATTTATATGGGTTCACTTCTTAAAATTGTTTTTTAGAATTTTGAGTGGAATTACAATAGAAGTATAGATTACTTTGGAGACAATGGACTCTTTTTGATATTGGGGTTTCTTATCCACAAACAGTAAATAACTTCATTTAGTTGAGTTTCTTTTAGCAACTTCTATAAAACTTCATGATCCCTATAGGACTCATATCTCTTTCATGAAACGTATTCCTAGATATCCTAGAATTTTTGGTTACTTTAAATGGAGTCCTTCAGAAATTTCTGTCTCTTGAGTGTGTTTTTCTGGATGATTAAATATGTAGATAATTTTTGATCTTATATATAGTCATAGGTAAGATTACTAACTAAAATTTTGTGGATTTTGTTGGGTTTTCTATTTAGGAAACTATAGCAACCAGGTCATAATAGATTAGTTCTATAATTTTCCATAGCTAAAGACTTTTGTGTTTTATATTATAAGCTTTTAAAAATATTTTTGTAAGAACCTCCAGTGAATTTTTAATGTAAATTATGAGATTATGAGGCTGAGCTTTCTTGTCTTAGTCCTGACTTTATAGTTTGGTACTGGGAATCGAATTCAGGACCTTGTGCTTGCCAGGCAGGTGCAGTGCCTCTGAGCTATGTCCCCAGCCCTTATTCCTGATTTTTAAGGAAAATGTTTCTAGAATTAGTCACAAATAATAATGCTTCCCGAAGACTCTGAGAGGTACATGCTATCGGGTTAGCATTTTCCACTGGTCCTGTGCTCACAGATTTGCTGGGACTGTCATGAATCCTATCACAGCTTCTGAAGCACCCACTGAGATGATTGCCTGGTTTTCCCTGTGTTACTCTGTTAATTTGCAGAAAGATTTGTACAGATTTTTCCAGTGCTAACAAAGCATTGTAGCTCGTAAAAGCTGCTGCAGTGTATTCTCTCTGTTTCTATTTCGAGGACAAGTTGAGGTGACTTTGGTGAGACCTGTTCCTCAAAAATTACAATTGAGCCTCAGGATAAGGTCTGGAGCTCCGATGTACAGCCGGGCGGCAGTGGTTCATAATGATGTATTTTGTACCGAAATTTGTTAACAGAGGGGCTTTCAAGTGTTCTTGCCTCACACACAACAGGAACTACCTGAGGGGATTGGTATTGTTACGGCTTGTCTCTAGAGGTCCCCCCAAAGCTTCACGCAGTAATGGGTGGGGCTCTCAGAGGTGGCTGGATCTAGAGTGTGTGACACTGGGATTAGGGTGTGTGATTACTAAATCAGTCCCCTGGTTGGTTGGGTTCGTGCCCTGAACCGAGTAGCCTAGACAGAATATAACAGGGACAGAGAGAAGCTGCTGTGGTAAACTGTGGCCTTCTACTCTCTGCCTGCCAGGGACTGTTTCTCCTGTGCGATGCCCCTCTGCCATGTGCCACCTGGCTTGGAGCCAGCCAATTATGAACTGAAACCTCTACAAACCTGAGCTAAATAAACCTTCCCTCCTTTAACTTTGGGCATCCAGTATTTTGTCTCAACAATAAGAACAGTAACTAAGACGGGTTTGTCAATGTGTTGTACTTTGGTAACCATTTCAACATCCTTATGCATCAAAACTTTACCTTGTGCACCTTAAGTAGAGACAATTTTTGACCTGGTTTGTTGACTACACCTCAATAAAGCTAGGAAAAATGCGACAGTACTGTACATACTCTCTTTTCTGAGTTTCCCAGGCTGAGCTTGCACTTGCAGTCCTCCTGCTCAGCCTCCCAGAGTGCTGGCTGGGATCACAGCTGTGTACCACCATGCCTCGCTCCGCTGTAGTTCTTTACTTAAACTCTCAAACTGGGTTCCTATTTTTTCATTTTCTATTTCCAGCCTTTTTTCTTTCTATGTGAGTTTTTGAATCTCTGAGTTTCCTGTTAAATGCCGCTTTTCCTTGCAGCTCAGAAGTTTTGATATGCAAGAGTTTTTTGGTTTTTGTTTTGTTTTGGTACCGGAGATCGAACTCATGACCTCACACTTGCCAGGCAGGTGCTTATGCCGCTAGCTAAATCCCTGGCTCAAGGCAATAGTTTTGAGTGTTCAAAATATTTAAAAATTTTTATTGTTTAATATGGAAATGTTTGCTAAAATGTTTCCATGGTGCTAACTGAAAATGCAGTTTTAATGAACCATGTAGAGATGTATTTTAAAATTTTCAATCTTTTAACTTTCTATTTATTTCTGTGGTACTGGGTAGAGTCCCATCCCCAGGTATTCACATTTATTTTTTTTTTAATTTTGAGGCAGTATAAGCTTCAAATTCGCTAAGCCACTGAATTGCCCAGGCTGAGCTGGAATTTGTGATCCTCCTGCCTCTGCTTCCCAGTGTGCTGGGATTATGGATTTCGGCCATGCACCACCTGGCCACCTGGCCAGGGTAAGGCTTCTATGGAGACTTCCATGGAGACTTCCAGACTTCTATGGAGACTTCTGCCAGAGCCTGAAGAAGAAGCAGCTCTGACCTCGGGCAGGGCAGGGCAGGGCAGTTCAACAGTTCTCCAAAGGAAGGAGGTCGCTGATGGCGCCTGTCCGACGTTCTTACCCAGGTTCTCCATGAGAATAAGGGGCCCCCGGCTTGCAGAGTGCAGGTCTTAAGGGTCGGTGTCTGAGCCCGGACAGACGCAGACAGCCCATCGTCTGCTCTGGCTGCTTGGGGAAGGCAGGTTTCCTGGGCGGCTGCTTGCCTGCATCTGCAGTAGTTAGGATGTGTTTGTGGCTGTCCAATTTCAACACCGGCCGCCTGTGAGCCCTGGATCCCTATTTATGTCCTTGTTTGGTTCTGCTGTGGAGCGCTGCAGGCTCCCAGTGGGGACCTTTTCTGGCATTTGATCGGTTCATTCTCTCTCAGGGAGTCCCCAGCTGGCCTGGGAGATAAGGGTCACCGCAGGGAACTTATTCAGCTTCACTGCAACCCCGTTTCCAGTCTCTGGCACCAAAGGCTGTTAGGGAGAGAAACCTTCGGGGCTGGCTGCACGTGGGGAAAGCCAGCCGGTTCCAAGGGTGTGATTTCAGCCTAAAATAATCAATATCCCCGCTGCTCATCTTTGTCCCCCATTTCTTTAACCTTCGCGTTTTCATTTTGATCAGTGCCTGCTTGCAGAGCATAATGGTTCCATTCATCGAGGGAGCTGGTGCCGTTTCTAACACATTTTAGCTCTTGTTCCGTCCCCTCCCCTTGTCCTCCCTCCAGCTCTTGGTCCCCTTCCCATTTGCAAAAGATCAGACTCCCCGCTTCCTATTATCCATCTTTCATTTCACTCTTTAATTATTTGTGCTTTGAGTTTCTTGTGATGAAAGAAACCGTGTAGTACTTAGGGTTCCATCTGATGTTCACTTAATACCATCGTCTCAAGGCGCCCCCCTGTCTCTACCAATGATTCGAGTTTACCTTTATGACAGAGTAGCCCTCCACTGTGTCACAAATGCCACATTATCTTTCCTCATTCATGATTTATGACAGAGTAGCCCTCCACTGTGTCACAAATGCCACATTATCTTTCCCTCATTCCTTTGTGGGTGGGCATATAGATAGCCTGCCTCTAAGATTTAAGCATTTGACACATCTTGGGATGGCCTGTCTCTAACTCCTCATCCCCAGAGCTGGAGGCTCTCCTATGGGTTTCAGGAAGAGCTGGCTTTGCTGACACCTCCCTTTTGAACTTCTGGCCTCTAACTCTGAGACAGTAATCTCTGCTGTCAAATGACCACCCAGTGCGTGACCATTGTGTGGCAGCCCTGAAAAACTGCCGTGGACTTGTATGGTGCTCAGCTGGCTGCCTCAGTCTCCCTTCTGTGCAGCTCCAGGGTCACGCTGGCTGCCTCTGATGTGACTTTATCTCCAGCGCTCGGCCCCGGGCAGCAGGCAGTCATAACAGGTCGGATCAGAACTGCCAGCTGTGCCTGCTACTGCGGGGCCCAGCGTCCCGGGCAGCAGTGGCCAGGCTGGAGCAACTCAGCTCATATTGCTGTCTTCTGCCTCTCAAGTGCGGGGCTCTGAGTGACACCTGTGTCATCCATGTGTGCTGAGGACTCCAGCGTGGGCCCCAGCAAAGCACACACAGTCAGAGGGCTTGACCCTGCCTGGCCATCTACGGCATCTCTGGCTGGCGAGAACACAGGTTCGTTTTCTCCTCTTGTTAAATGTGCTTTGTGTTTGCAAGATTTGAAAATAAATTTTTGTAATTAAAAAAATGCAACTTAGAGTTCTAAGGTTTGAAATGCACTGCCTGGTAGGTGCCTGAGGGTGCACAGGGGAGGGGGGAAGCCGGACCGTGGAGAAGCCTGAGATGCACATCCATCATCGTGGCAAGGGTGTTTCTTTTGGAGGACAAAATTTAAAATCAGAGGGAGAGCAAGGTGGCTGCCCCTGTATTCAGGTCATGGGTGCTGAGTTGCTCTTGGCTGGAAGGGGCTGCAGAAGCTAGTGGGGGGGCGACTCCCCCCACCCCCACCCCTGCCCCGGGAGCCAGCCAGCCCACCCAAGGCTGGGATGCGATGTGGTGCCTCTGGCTCCTGCCAGGTGCAGTCTGGGCCCTGCAAGTTTTCACTGAGAGAAAGCAGACACCTCAGGCCAGACTTTCCTTCTCTCATCTTTTCTTCCTCCACTATCTCATCGCTTGGCGTTTCACACAGGTGGGAGGAATTGCTTAGCTATTACTCGTTAATTGACATTCACCAGAGAGGTGGCGATGAAGCTTCTAAGCTGTCTTGGAAGAGAAGATTTCAGCTCTGAGGTGGAGCCGCCCACACCTGGCTCCCAGCAGCCTGTGCCGGGGCGGGCTCTGTGGGCTCAGGTGCTCCAGGGCGCTGTGCGGAGGGTTTAGACCGAGACTTGGGGCTGGTGGTGCAGTTCTCTTGGCAGAGATCTGCAGAGCTCAGCGTCTGGCTGGACACACTGCTAGGATTCGCTGTCAGCCCTTGACCTCTTTCTGTTCCACGTGTCCGGGTGAGAAAGATCTGCTCCGGTGGCCCCGTCTTCAGGTCTGGGTGTTTCTTTCTGTACGGAGCAGTTCATGCTGAAAACGCAATGGCACTTAGACCTCTGTGGAAGTGCAGAGACGGCCGGGGTGGGGGCGGGGAGAGCCAAGTGGCCACAGCTGCCCCTTGGCCTGCCCGGAGGGCTCCGTCCCTCTGAGGGGCTGGGGTGAGAGAGGGCTGTCTGTTGCCCTGCTGGGCAGAGTTGCCCTGATGCCCTGAGCTGCCACCTTCGGTCCAGGGTGGAATTTGCAGAGTGAGGGCAGGAGGGCTGATCCCGTAGCGCTCAGATAATTGTGTCTGCAAGAAAGAAGCATTTGTTTTAGACCCAAAAGGTACAAAGACTGTTCTAGAATGAAAGGAACATACTGATCAGTTGCCACATGTAATCCTTGGCCAGATCTTAGTTGGAAAGAGGCTTTGGGGACATGAAGGACACATGCCTGGGGCAGGGTTGAGTGGTGAGGAGGGAATGACTATGTGGCCAGTGGACTGCATTTTCTGAAGAGTAAGCCAGGCATGGTGGTGGGTGCCTGTAATCCCAGTGCTCTGGGAAGCCGAGACAGGAGGGTCTCAAGTTTGAGTTTAGCCCGGGCAAGTTAGTGACTTAGTGAGACTGTATTTCAAAATTTCAAAAACAAAACAAAACAAAACAAAAAGGCTAGGGAAATAACGCAGTGTGAAGGTCCCAGGTTCAATCCCCACTACCAACAAGGAAAAAAAGAAAAAGTGGTAATGACACGCAAGAGATGAACACAGGTCTTTATCTTAGGAGACGGATGTTGAGAAGTTTAGGGGTGAAGTGTCCTAGTCTGTAACTTTCCTTGATTGGCTCAGTTGAAGAAAACTCTTTTCCACTTTCTGGTGTGGCTGAAAGTTTTCACAACAAAAAGTTAGGACAGGGGGAGGGGAGAACAAAGAGAAGCCTCATTGGGGAATTGGGCGGGAAGCGCTGGGCTCTCTGCAGCAGCCCTGCACCTCCGGAGAAGCACTGAAAGATGGGCCCCGTTTCCGCACAGCAGGATAAACTCAGCCTGGGTTCCCACTCAGAGGCTGTCAGAGACGAGGAAATGAAACGGAGAGTGACGTTCACAGAGACAGTGGTAGATGGGGATCCTCACGGCCCCCAACGATGCTCAGATGCAGAACATCAGCCAATGACAGAATACAGGCAAGAAAGTAAAAGAGGCGCCGGTGAAAAGGACACAGTAGAGCAGCCAGGAGAAGAGAAGGACCTGTCACCTGCCCGGAAAGGTCATGGCCCTCGGACAGGCTTCTGTCCACACCAGGAGCTGTGAAGAGGCATGAGAAGTGAGCTGCAGAAGGCTGAGGAAAGAGCGACTGCCAGTGGAACTGAGCAATCCGAACAGCAAACTTAGGGCAAGAGAACAAAACAAAGGCGTTTCTGGAAAACCAAAAGCCAAGAGGGCTTCAGCCCCTGATCACTGCAAAAATGAAACTTCCGAAGGAACACTCCCGGGGGGGAAATAAAATGAACCCAGGAAACTGATCTGAATTTTAGGATGAATTAAGACAAATACTAGTCTGCAGACAAAACTAAGCAATAGATGATTCACGAGAGCTCCCTGATGGCAGACATCAAGCGAGAGGTAAGGAGGTGAGGATGCGGCCACACCAATGCTGGAAACGCTATGAGATCAGACAAACTCACCCCTAAGGCCAGAGCTTCGATTCACCAGGTCCATTCAGATCTAAGCCTGCAAACCCCGAGTAGGTGCCAAGGATACGAATTAAGATCTGGTACAACTACGGGGAGAAATTGCAGACTCCTTCTCAGGCTGGCTGGTTTTTGGTTTAGCTCTTTCAGTTATGAATGTAGCCAGGTGACGAGCAGGAGCAGAGATAAGCTAGAACCGAACAACACCTTGAACAAACGCGTTTATTTGCCCACAGCTCGAGTTCCTCTAGGCACCTACATGTGGCGTTTAAGACAATTCACTAACTAGGCCACCAAGTGCGAGAGGTAAAGATGCGGCCTCTCCAAATAGGTCCAGTCGGCGTAGTGATTATGTCAAGCAGAAATCAACTGAGGAAATCTACACTCAGGAAGGGCCATGTGGCCTCTTTTCCCACACACAGCCAGACTTAAGGGCTCCGCCGGGAGAGATGTTCTGCTGCACCACCAAGGTGAGAAAATAGCCTTTATCGCGCCAGAGATGGTGATGGAGTCAGTGATCAACCTGAATGGATAAATTCACTGGGGGAACCTTTCTCCTCCGTGACCTCATTGTCTGCAGATACCTCTTCATTATCAGGGCCTGCTTGAATGGAGGACCCAAGTGAGAGACTCATCTCTCCAGCCGTTTCTACACGGATTGGTCATTCTTAGATTTGAAGATACAGCAGCACCTTGCTTTGACCCTTCCGTCCTCCCTTCTTTCCTTGTTCTCTTCATCTTTCTCCTCCTCATCCTCATTCCCTTCTTCCCCCAGCCTGTCCTCCTCTTCCTCGTCTTCCTTCTCCTTTGGAACTGGGGATTGAACCCCAGACCTTTGCACTGAGTGCTTTTTTATTTCGTATTTTGATTCAGGGACTCACTAAATTGCCCTGGCTGTGCTTAAACTTGCAATCCTCCTGTCTCAGCCTCCCAGAGTGCTGCGATTATAGATGTGCGCCACCACACACAGCTACTTGGACCATTGCTTTGGACTTCACACTCCTGTGGGGACCCCGGGTACACGTGTAATGAATAAAGCTTGCACATTTTTCTCCTTAGTCAGCCCTGTGCTAATTTGGTCCTTAGACCCAGCCAAAGAGCCCAGCAAGACTGAAAGGTGGGAGAGGCCCCTGCTCGTCTTATGGTGTTGCTGATAATCCCTCGTGTTCCGTGGCTTGCGTCAAGCTCACTTCCAGTCTGCCTCTGTTCCCGTGACACAATCACAGACCACTGGAGGGACAAACTCTGGGGCCTTCCCTGTCTACTTAGTAAAAGCACAAATGGGTTTTCTTCTGAGGCAGTCAGGGACTTAAAAGTGTTTTTTGGTTACAAACCATGACTCTTCACTTGGACCTACAGATGCCCGATAGGTGACTAAAAACGGAACATGGCAGAGATCACAGGGGGACCCAGGCCCATTGTTAACATCCCTGGCTCCCCAGATCCCGATGACCTGTGACTAACACTGCTAGTCTTCCTGAAAATTGCCCCCCCCATTTTGTGTGGGGACTTGACAGCTGTCCTGGGCCCCCACACCTGCTACAGGAGGGGTCCGCACTCACTGCAGAGGACTTGAATTTGAGCTAAGCAATAGAAAGAAATATGGACCAATCCACATGCTCAAATTTGGACCAATCAGCAGGCTTGAGGTCAGACCAATCACAAACGGACAGCTGCTATATAAGCCGCATTCCCCTCAGACTTCCAGGGTTGAGGTAGATGGGCTGTGTTTTATGTGCTGAGTTCTCTGTGCTGCAGCATAATTCCTGTTCAAATAAAGCCCCCCTCTGGGGGCTAGGAGAGCTGCCTGTGATTTATTTCCCAGGTAGTGTGGCTTGGGAGGTTCTGTAAATCTACTCAGGATTCTCATCCTGAGGAGTGTGGTCAGAATAGTCACTTTAACGAAGAGCTATGGATGCGTAGTGCTGTTAGCCCTGAAGAGCAGAGACCTGTAGCCAACGAAAGGAGTTCGGCATCAGACAGTGCTGAGCTATGGCATCAGAGCGCAGAGCAGGAATACTAAAAAGCTAAGGGCCCTCGGCACACAAAGCTCAGGCTAGGAGAGCCACACGGTGCCAAGTCATGATTTCCATGTGAATTGAGCAAAAGAACCCCTGGCTGGTTGGCAGCAGTTCTGGACCCACCTCCCTGGAGCCTTACTAAGAAGTCGCCAGGCATTGTCCTGAAAAAGCAGAGCCTCACGTGCCACAAATGGCACCACAGACACTGCCGCAAACGAAGGCTATCATTTCATGGGAATGGAAGCTACAGTGACATAGTGGTCACCAGGCCACAGCCCACATATATCCTTTTGTGGGTGACCAGTGTGACCCTCCTCATCTGTTGTTCCCTGCAGCTACTCCTTAAGCTGGGGTCCTTTCCGTATCTCTTCTCTTCCCAACTAAAGCTTTTCCCCTGCAAACTTATGCTTTATTTCCAGTGTCACTAAGAACAAGAGCTCGTACTAGCTGTGACATGGCTTCTCCTCTGGGTCCACCCGAAATCCAGGATGATGGCATCTCAGGATCTGCAGCTGATTGCGTCTGCAAAGGCTCTGTCTCCTAATTAGATCTGAGATTTCTGGTGGTTGCCGATTTTAAGGGGGACACCACTCCTTAAGGAAGAAGCTATCGAAGAGCAGAGGGCTAGAAGGAGAGCAGCAGAAGACTGCTGTGGGGAAGTGAGGAGCTGTCCTTCAAGGACGAACGAGTTGGAGTGGTACATGTCTTACTGTACCTAACCCTCATCTTCCCTGAGCCACAGGTTCCGTTGGCTACCTTTCTATGCAGCTCCCAGAACCCCCCTGGCCCAGACGCTGGGGCTGGAAGGACAAACCAGCACCACAGAAATGCATGTGCCCAGGCCAAGGCTGGGGAGACCCTTGGAGGGGATTCAACCTTCTCCTCAGTGGGGGGCCTGAGGCTGTGGCAGGAGACACTCAGCTCTGCCCTGCCTGGTGGCCAGAGCTGGCCTGGCAGAACGATTCACAGAGAGGCCACTGTGGTTCATTCCACTGGTGTTCAGCAAACAAAATCTGAGCCTCCTTCAAAGACTTGTGTGAATTCACCCTACACTGTGGGCTTGGGGCTTTCCAGCTGCATCTGAAGGGCTTCTGGTCAGTGAATGAATAAAACTCCAAGTACCTGAATTCCCCAGCATACTCCTAAAACTGCCAGGGAGGGGTCTTTGTATGCTGATGAGGTCACTGACCTCTGTCAGGGTCCACAGTGACCACGGCAATGACCTGAGACTTCTGGTCACCCCTGGGTAGTTGAGAGTCTCCATAAATTCTGATCTCGGTGTCCAGTCTTAAATGGAGGTGAGTTATGAAAATTTAAGGCTACTCTACTGCGTATTGGCAGGGTCTAGTCTAGACAGACACCCCTCAGTGATTAACATGTATTCCAGGAGCCCAGCAAGGATTCAACCCCAGAGTTTTAAGATAATAAAGGAGATAGATACAATGTGAGGATCGGGCTTGGTTCTGCTTTTAGTTACCCAGTGGGCATCTGTAGACCCCAAGTGAAGAGCTTTTCTTTTTTTTTCTTTTTAAAGCAAACGCAGCTTTTAAGTTGATCCTTCTTTATGGCAGGGTGGTACTCTATCACGTGTAAATACCACCTTTTCTTTAGTCACTCCTCTGTCGGACCACACCTAGTTCACTTCCAAGGTTTAGCTACCATGAATTGTGCTGCTATAAACATGGGTATGCATGGATCACTGTACACTGCTGTCCCTTATATGAAAAAAAAAACCTAGGAGAAACCCAAAGTATAAATAAAAAACAACATAGGAGACACACAGTAGGAAAGGGGGGGACAGAGCTTTTGGTGTGTAAAAGGGAAGGGGCTGAGACGTGGCGCGAGGTGGGAAGGAGAAGAAGGGAAAGAGATAAAGAATCAAGAGGACGCAGAATGCAGTTGTTTTGCACGCCTGACATGCAGCGGTATAAATGAACATTTTAAAGAAGGAGAGAAAGGAGGAGAAATCAAGGAGGAACAGGCAAACACACCCAAGTAGGGGGTGCGGACAGTGGGCACATATGGGTGCCCATATGGGAGGGAGGCACGGCCGGGGTGGGAGTGCTCTGTCTGAGGAGCAGGAGATGCTGCCCCACCTCCACGGCAGTGAGGCTGCGCCCCCATCCCGCGGCATCTCCCCAAGACACTGGAGCGCAGCATTTCTTTTTTAGGGTTTTTCTGAGGACTCGTGTGCTGCGACAACCCACTCCGGGGAGGCAGTGTGGCACTAGGAAGCCGATGATTTTTTTTTTTTTTTTAAAGAACAAGCAGCACCTAAGAGCCTCTTCCCATCCCCGGGAAAGGCTGGTGCCGGCGGGGGCGGGGCCCAGCCTGCGGGCAGGAATCCTTGAAGCCCCCGGGTGTTGCGGGGAGGGACTCAGACGAGGATGCTATTTCGGGGGTGGGACCCACGGGCCTCGGTGACAGATTGGCGGTGGGGAGGAGGGAGGCGTGCAGCGCTGCTGAGCTCCTGGCTGGGGAAGGAAGGTGGTGTGCGGAGACGTGAGAATCCAAATTGGGCGGGGTGGGGTCCTGCTCGCTGTGTACTCGCTGTGTGACACGAGAATTGTGTGTGTGTGTGTGTGTGTGTGTGTGTGTGTGTGTGTGTGTGTGTGAAGTGTGAGTCAAGACACAGCCCCATCCCGGCTCCCGTGCAGGAAAAGGGCCATTTAGCCAGAAGCCCAACAGCAGCCAGCAGGGCACAGGTCCCAGGCTGGCAGGGTGGCAGTGCTGGAGTCCTCCTCCCCTTGGTGCCATGCTGGGCTCCAGCAGGACCTCGGCTTGGTCCCCTGCACAAACGAAGAGGCTACGTTGATGGAGCCCGAGACCCCCACTTTTCCAGGGGCTGTAAAATGTGCTTAAAAAAAAAGCAAATCTTTCTGGAGTTTTGGTTTCCCTTTTAATCCCAAATGGTCTTTTAAGCTTTTGGCTCCTATATTTAACCTATTTAATGAGATTTCTTTTCCAGTAATTCCTGAAACTGGTAATCTCTAATTGGGTCAAATTCTCTACCCACAAGCCAGCCAGGCTATTTTTAGTGCAAATCCTCAGGCTGAAGCTCCTCCGGCCTCCCAGACGCAGCTGTCAGCGCTGCACTCCGCCACGCTCTGCTCTCGGGAGCCAGACCTGATCCGGAATATTTTCCCAATACGCTGCCCTCGCAGGGCCTGCCCGCCTGCCACCCGCCCAGCCTTCCGGCCTCCCCGGCATCTGTAGCCCCGGGATGGTTTACACAAATCCATTTAACGCTCGTCAGTTTAGGTACCCAGTGTCGCTATAAATAATCCAGTCCTGGCAGCGGCTTTGGGGAAGCACCTGAGCTTGGTTGCCTTTTGTGCTCACCGTGTCTGAGTCCCCTGAGGGGACAGGGAGGGAAGCCAGGGCTTACAGTGACCCTGAAAGTCAGTAGGTTGCTCCAGGTGGGAGGAACCGCTTACTGTCTGTCCTTTGCCACCGTGGCTTTCTGCAGGGCAGGGAGGGGATTCTCTGTCCTGTGACCCCAGGTTGCCCAAGGGACTGCTGCCCGTGGTGAGCAGGACCCACCCTTGTTTGAGGTGCCCACTTCTCCAGCTGGGGGTGGGGTATGGATGGTGGCACATGGGGAGAGGCTGCACCTTGTTTATATGGACGGCCACGTGTCAGGGGCTCAGCTGCCAGCAGCCATTGAGGGCCCAGGGTCAGCAAGCCTGGCCCATTTCCTTCAAGGTAAGGGTGATTGCAACAAGTGGAGAGACAGGACACCCTGAGTTTCCCGACCCTGCCCCAGGGTTATAGGCAGCTGAGTTAGTTAGAAACATTCTAGGCGGTCAGAACTGGCTGGGCCCTGGAAGGAGCCAGTGCAGAAGCCAGATACCTTGCAACCTTGAAGGAGACAATACACCTCCGCTGCGGGCCAGCCCCCAAGACAAAAGGCCAAACAAATGCAGCCACACCCTAAATGTAAACATCAGGGATTGATATTCTAAATAGGTACGGATCACCCTGAGGAAGCCAGGAGCCATGTTAATCCCTTACTAGCAGACTGTGTTCTGTATTCATGCCCACTTGTGACTCAACTCCCCATTTGATCCTGATTTAATCAATCTTTCCTCAGCAATTACACTTGTAATCTTATTGGTCGGCCATCGTTTGGTCCCACTCATGCCTGCCTGCCTTGCGAGGCATTTTTTCCCCACCTGTGGACCCAGCTCACTTCGTGGTTTTGCTTTATAAAAATCTCTGAAAAAGGAGGGGTCCTCGCCAGCCCTCTCAGGACCCCTTCTGTCTCTCAGACAGAAGTTTCTCTCAATGAAAATATTCTGCTCTTACCTTCCATTGTTCCTAAAATTCATTCTTCGATTTCAGAGAACACAAACTCCTATGGACATCTAGTAGGCCCGGGGTTTCTTTCCTCTGTATCACCAGGGTTTTCCTGGAAGCTGTGTCTGCAGGAGACCTAAAGGCTGGGAAGCTCCTAGCCCTGCTCTCAGCCCTCAGGTCCTGCACTGGGAAGGCAGAGTTTGCCTGCTGGTAACCACAGGGCCTGCCTTGACTCAGGGGCATAGACTCGACATGGCTTTTCCTTTGACTAGATTCCCTGGGGAGAGCTAATTCCATGCGCTTTCACTCCAGGAAGGGGATCAGACATCACCCCACTCCAGGAAGGGGATCAGACATCACCCTGGAGGTTTACATGAGGGGCATTGTGGGTGGGATTTAGGATTAAACCAGTGGGCTGTGAGTGAAGCAGACTGTTCTCTAAAATGTGGGTGGGCCTGGTCCAACCAGGGGAAGGCCTGAGCAAAAAGGACCGATCTCCCCCACTCACTAAAGGAGCTGCCCAGCAGGCAGCCACTGGATTTGGTGGGGGTGTGGTGCAGGCTGTCTGCCCACCCCAAGAACCACTTCCACAGTTCCTTTAAAGAATTTCTCCCTTGGCTCTTGCTATTAGTTTTGTCTCTGGAGAGCTCTGCTCTGCATGGAGAGTGTGCACGTACACACACACACACACACACCCAGCAGACTTCAAATCCCAGCCTGCCTGGTCTGTCCTAAGCACAGTGTGGACCGAGTTTGGGGTCAACCAAGAGGTGCTGGGAGGAAGTAGCAGGTGCTCCTCGGTGGTGCCCTGGGCTGTGCTTGCGGGAAGAGGGCCTGGAAATGCCACATCTGCTCTCCCAGTGCGACAGCCCTGGCTCCTTCCAGCACCGCAATCCACTTGTGCCAAACACTGGGAACCTGTTAAAAAGTTCTCGGTTGCCCCCAGGACAGTCTGGGACAAGTGCCAAATGTCCTGGGAGCCCATTCTCCCGGTGTGGAGACTCCTGATGGAAAGACACAGACAGGGGCAGACTTCAGGCACCAGGTGAAGACCCCATTGAGAGTGGGACCAACCCCTTGAGAGAATGACTTCCACACTCTGGGTTGTGCCCAAGGGCCCCAAAAAGCTGGGCAAGGAAGAGCATGGAACCCACGCCATGCTCACCAACAGACTAGAGCAGAAGTCGAGCCTCCTGGGGGAAAAACCTTAGTGAATCTAATATCCTCTGAGTTTAGGGAAGGAAGTTGCAGTCAAGGAGCAGAGCAGGCCTGCATTGGCTCTTGTGGGTCATCCAGGAGGATGGGTCTCCTTCGGAAGCCTGAGTGTGGCACTGGGCTGGGCCAACCGTCACATCTGCGGGTGGCAAACAAGTTTTGGGCTCTGTGTGCAGACAGATGCTAGGTTAAAGCTTTTGCCGGGGCCCTGGAAGCTGGGAGGTCAGTTGGTCTGCGAGAGGGAAGGGTGGGGAAGCGTCAGACTGGGACCAAAGGCATCTTGGTATGCAATGTCTTTGGGGACTGCAAGGACTGGTCCTTATGTGGGTTCTGGATCCAGGCATCCTGTTAACATAAGAGCTGGCTCACCAGAGAATGGCAGGATCTCTAGGCTGGGCAGGAAACCCCCGAGGTGTCACCAGGAGATCTATGGTGGGAGGAGCTGTAGACGCTCCTGGGGAGAGGGCTACTTCCAAGTTGGTTTGTTGAGGGTTATTACAGGCCCTGGATCAGTCTCTGCTGAGCCAGGCTGTTTTCAGGCCTTGGTATGTGAGCAGTCACTCCCGAAAGAACCTTTATGTTTGCTGCATGTCGGAAAAGTCAGGCCAAATGGCCTTTTCTGGAGTTACAGTTCCTCCAGTGATCACAGCTTGAACTAATCACTAGACCAGCTCAGAATACTTTGAGATGCTGCATCCTGAATGCCTTCCACACCCATCTCTTCAGGTCCGAATATCTCTTCCTGCCTGTGATCCCAACACTGGGAGGCTGAGGCAGGAGGGTTGTGAGTTTGAGCCCAGACCAGGCAATTTAGGGACTTAGACAAACCCTGTCTCAAATAAAAAATAAGAAAGGCTGAGGATGAGGCTTCGTGAGGTCCTGGGTTCAATCCCCAGGAGTAAAAAAGGAAAAAAAAAAATCTCTCCTGAGCTGTCCCCAAGTCCAGGTCCCCAGAGAGGTTTACTGTAAAGTTTTTCTCTGGGGAGCCTTGAGGGATACAGGGACAGCAGGGAAGTGGGTCAGGGAGACAGGACCAGGAGCAAGAGGCAGGACCACGAGCAAGGATATGTAAGGCCCACCCAGCCCTGCAGGAGCCTCTCTCTCTCTCTCTCTCTCTCTCTCTCTCTCTCTCTCTCTCTCTATCTTTAGAGACAGGGTTTCACTGTGTAATTCAGGCTGCCTTGGACTCACTTTGTAGCCTACACTGGTCTCAAGCTCTCAGCAATTCTCCTGCCTCAGCCTTGAAAGTGCTGGGATTACAGGAGTGCACCACCACTCGTGGCCTAGGAAGAAGCCCAACTTCTGATCACGATGGGCTAGGGCCTGCCCCTCTTCTGATGCCCATGAGCATCATAGGCTGGGTCTCATCTTAGGTGGCAAGGATACTTAAACCTCCAATGACCACCCGACCTCCATTTTTCCTTGCAAACTTGGACATCCAGTGGATGTTTATCTAAGACCCAGCGTCCTCCATCAAGCACAGGTCATGTGGAAGCCTAGCTGTCATCTCCCATTCCGTCTTTTTGCTGTGTCACCAGTGATGGTTAAAGTGGCTGACCATTGAGTCCAGCTGCTGCCTCCTGCATATCCCTGGCTTTCTGTCCATGTGCCGCTTGTCCCCTTTGAGCAGCTGTAGTCCCTGTCTTCAACGGCAGGGCCTCTGTGATGTCCTCCGGGTGTCTGGGCTGCAGCCAGTTCCAGGAGTGAGCAAAGGTGAGCAGTATCTTCCCTGGATGCCATTGGACCGTGCAACTGTGGCTGGGCCACAGGAAGCAGTGCGAGCCTTGCCCAGCCACCGTCACTCACACAAGCCAGCGCCTTCTCACAGTTCCAGACGAAGGGAGTATCAGCTGGAGTTTTACGTCACTCCCACTTTTGGGAGGAGCCCAAAAGAGCAGGATGAGGTGATTTCTGATTGCTGTCCTCAAGCCCACACTTTCTAAACAGACAAGAACACAGCGAAAGGGCCCCAAGGGCTGGGATCCACTGGGGTCAGGGTGGCCAGGCTCTGGAGGCTGCCTTTATAAAGAGGGAAATGCGAGGGAGGCGATGATGTGAGGCTCTTTCTTAGTCTGCTTTCTGTGGCTGAAAGAGAATAACTGAGGGCAGGTGCTTTGGAAAGGAAAGAGGTTTACTGTGCTCACAGTTCTGGGAGCAGGAAGCCGGAAGCCGCTCAGTGTCTGCAGAGGGCCTGGTGCTGACCCACATGTAGCAGAAAGTGGAAGGGCAAGGGGGTGCCTCAGCGTCAGAGAGAGGGTGACCCTCCCACACTAGCCAATCTGGTCCTGCCAGCCAGCGTTAACCCATCTCTGAGACCCCACTTCCAAGCTCTTCTGGCCTCCGCAGGCTCGGTTTGTGTACAGATTTCTCCTTTCAGTAAGGACTCCAGGCATATTGCAGGGGACCCCACCGCAGATGACGTCCTTCTTTGTCCCTGGCTGAAAAGTGCCCATTCTCCTTCCCACCCGGCCAAAGGGGACACTGCTGCCATATCAGCGTACAAGTCTACATGTACAGGGACAGTGATGGACCCTTGTCCTGCCAGGGTTTAACCACAGGTGTCAGAACACAGAGCCCCAGGCTCCTTCTGCTCTCTGCACGTCTACTCTGGGACTCGGGGCCAGTGCCCTCATCAAATGAGGGCCACAAAACTGCCCAGTACCATGCAGTCTGCCTGCTTGAACAGGACAGCATGTGTGGCGGTGAGCAGAGGTGAGGTACCTACAAGGATCTATCTGCTCCTTCTGAAAGTCCTCCTGGCTGTCCTTGAAGCCAGCGACGCCCGCCCTACCAAAGAGCTTTTAAAAAAATTTTTTTTTAAGATTTTTTTTTTTGGTACCAGGGATCGAACTCACGACTGCATGCTTGCAAGGCAGGTGCTTATGCTGCTGAGCTAAATCCCCAGCCCCTAAATATTTTTTTTTAGTTTTTGCATGGGGGAGGAGTTGAGAAAGCCAAAGCAAGGGCCAAGGGTGACACTTATTTGTGAGTTTTGTCTCCAGGTAACTTTATGTCTTTCCTCTTCGCGGTTTGATCATCTTGAAGTATTAACTGGCTTTGCTTTTATAAAATCACTAGGCTATAAACACACTATGCCATTTAGCCAGACAGTTTACACGTGGTGCTTGAAAAGAAAGATCCTGATGACACTTGAACCTTCAAGGAAGGGTGGGGACCATAGGATGGGAAAGACAGCCCCGCCAGGAGGGCTTTCTAGAGGAGGGGTGCCCAGGGACTGGCAGGGCAACCAGGGCATGAGTACCAGGGACGCAGAATGGGAATGGAGCCCACCTTAGGCAAAGGCCATGGGTATAGTTCTCCTCCATCACCTGGTAGGTGACCACTTGAGAGCGTTTGCAAAAATAGTGACTTCGTGTGATTCACCCTAACTCCAGAGAAAAATGGAAACACCTCAAATTCTATTCTTTGAGCCCATGTGACAACACATGGGGAGTGGCTCTAGAGCCACTGGAATCCTTGGGGCTTCTAAAATAGACCAAGGCCAGCACTGGACCAATTAAGCCCGAGTTTCTGGAAGGGTGTCCTATGGGCTGGGGTCCTGGTTCAATCTCCAGGTCTCCGAGCGGGTGAGGGTCTTTGTAGTTCTTACTCTTCTGCGGACCCTCCAGAAAGGACCGATGTCTCCAATGCTTTTGGGACAGAGGCTGCCACCCCAGAGGCCACCTCAGCACCTGGTCCCCAAGGTGTCCAGTGACCCACACACCTGCATCCTGCCACCTGTCCTGGGGAAGGGACCTTGTCGCCCTCACCTTTTTGTTGCCCTCACCGAGTGCCTGGCTCTTTAGGCCACACAGCAGCGCTGTCCAGGGCTCTGCTCCTCCTGCTTCACCCTGCGCCTGCAGCCTGCTACCTTCTCTCCTGGACATGGCGGGGACCCCATCCTGGCTCAGTTCTGCACCCCGACTAACCCCTCCGTCCCTGTCCCGGGTCACATCCCTGGGGGACGCGGCTGGCAGGAGCCGGGCGAGGAGCTGCCACCGTGGCAGCCTTCTCCCGCCCTCGGGCTCCTGGAGGTTCCTCTCTTCCTCACCTTTGCGCCCTGGCTCTAGGTCCCCAGCCGAGCGCCAAGTCCTCTCCTGTGACCTGTTTTCATTTGGGGAAGGGAGGCACGTTCGTCAGGACCCTCCCTTCTTCCACAGGGAATTTTTTAACGTTCCCCAAAGACTCAAAGGGGCGGGTTCCGCCGCGCACAGGTGGAGGCACCCAGAGGCTCGGCGGGGCCCGAGGGGGGCCAAGCTCACGCGGCCCCCGGGGCGGGCAGGGACGCGGGCTGAAAAGCTGCGCGCGTCCCGGCCCGCGGCTCCCGCTCTCGGCTGTCGCAGCGCGGTGGCCGCCCAGGACCGCGGCCGGGGCGCGGGCGAGCGCAGTGCGCAGGCGCGCCGGGCGGGAGGGGACGCGCTCGGGGCGCGCGCGCTGGGCAGCCGGCGGCGCCCCAGCTCCTCCCGCCCGCGCCCCGGCGCCTCGCCGCCCGCCCGCGCCCGGCGCCCCGGGCTCCCCGGGCTCCCCGGGCCGGCGAGGGGCGCGCCCGTGGCCGCGGCCGCTGCATGGCGCTGGGATGTCGGGGGCGCCGCGCGGCGGAGGGGGCGGCGAGCCCGGGGGTGCGGAGCGGGCGGCCGGGCCGGGCGGCCGGCGCGGGCTCCGGGCGTGCGGCGAGGAGTTCGCGTGCCCCGAACTGGAGGCGCTGTTCCGCGGCTACACGCTGCGGCTGGAGCAGGCGGCCACCCTGAAGGCGCTGGCCGTGCTGAGCGCGCTGGCGGGAGCGCTGGCGCTGGGCGAGCTGCTGGGCGCGCCGGGGCCCGCACCCGGCCTGGCCCGTGGGTCGCACCCGGTGCACTGCGCGCTCTTCCTGGCGCTGCTCGCGGTCACCAACGTGCGCTCGCTGCGGGCGCCGCGCCTGCGGCAGGTGGCCCGGCTGGCGCTGCTGCTCAGCCTCACCTTCGCGCTGCTCTGCTGCCCGCTGGCGCTCGGCGGACCCGCGCGGGGCCTGGCCGGGGCGGCCGAGGGCTCGGCGGCCGCGGAGCAGGGCGTGTGGCAGCTGCTGCTGGTCACCTTCGTGTCCTACGCCCTGCTGCCCGTGCGCAGCCTGCTGGCCGTCGGCTTCGGGCTCGTGGTGGCCACCTCGCACCTGCTGGTCACAGCCACCCTGGTCCCCGCCAAGCGCCCGCGTCTCTGGAGGACGGTAAGTGGGTCCGGGACGCGCCGCGCGGCGGGACCGGGAGTGCCTGGAGTTGGGTGCGCTTCTTCCGACCGGGTGGGTGGGCAAACCGAGTTCCCGGACAGGGCAAGGATTGTTCAAGGTCACTCAGCTAGCCGGGGACACTCTCTGCCCAGGCTCTGCAGGAGGATACAGTCCAGTCATAAAGCGCAATGGGCGCTCGGCGTGGAGAGGGGAGATACACATGGAGAGAGGAATACTGGCCCAAGGTCGTGGCCGGGGAGCGGCCAAGCAGGCTCAGACCCGGATCCACCATGCTCTCCGGAGCACAGCCCCGCAGAGGCACTGCTGGCCGCGGGAGGCTCTGGCTGCTGCCTGGGGTCTCCGCTGGCGTGCGCGCAGCCCCCACCCTTCGGAGGTCACTGCTGTGCCTTGGAGGCCACAGGGGAGGATGTGTGGCGACAGAAACGGACTTTGCGTTCCTCCAGTCTCCCTGTCTGTCCCATGGGATCCCTTCTGCCCCAGGAGGAGCAGGGTTTGCCAAGGTCACCCACAGTCTGGTCTCTGCTGCCCCTGCTCCGAGGTCGCCCTGACCCTGCCACCGCAGCGCAGAACTTTGTCACTGTCTTCCGGGCTGGGCACGGGAGATGGTGGCAAGGACAAGGACGCAGGAGTTCTGCCTCCCGTGGTTCCTCCTGGATTCCTGCCAGACCCACCCCTCAGCCTGGATGGGAGGTGGGCAGCGGCAGCGGTGGCTTCAGGACCTTTCCCTGGCACCTGTCCCGCACCAGCCCCTGGGAGGGTTTGGTTCCTGGTTCCAGCTGCAGTTCTGGAGGTGGTGTGAGCCAGTGCAGCGGGTACCTCGTCTGAGGAAAGAGCAGCCAGTGCAAGGAGCCTGGGCACTGGGAGGTTCAGGACCGGGGCAGGATCGGGGAGGGGGTGAGGGGGCACCCAGCAGTCTTGCCTGTGTTGGGGATGAACCAGACCAATGCCTGACCCCAGCCCCTGAGGCTTGGTGAGGGGGGCCCGGGAGTATGTAGCCTGGTAAGGGTTCAGGCATGTGCTGGGCTTGCATTTCAGGGCCCCGAGAGAGACCTTGGGTGCTCAGACCCATAGGCAGGTGGGGCACTGGCAAGGAGGAGGAGGAACAGGAGGAGAGAGGGCATGGAGCCGAGCTCGCAAAGATGGGTTGGGAGGTTTGGGGAGAGGGAGGAGGTGCAGGGGTGGGGGCCAGAGACAGAGAAGAGGCACAGAGAGCAGCCAGGGGGAGTCCAGCCAGGGAGTGGCACAGGGGCAGACATCCTCCTGGGCACTCCCATCCTCCCAGCCCCCATCCGGGATCCCTGTCTCGAGCCTGGCTTGCCAGACCCTCGTGGGCGCCATGAGCTGCCCACTGCAGCCACAAGGGCAGATGCTGGGGCAGCTCTGGGGAAGGAAGGCTGGGGATCTGGGCCGTGCTGTCTCCCTGCGCCCACCAGGGAGTCTGTTGAGGCCATCAAAGCCTGTATTGTTGTCTTTCTTTTTAAATAGAGAATTTTCCTGTGCAGCCCCTAGGCGTTCCTTTCAGAGAAAGATTAAAAAAAAGATGAGGAGGAATCTGCCTTCCTCCTGTCCTTCCTCCCTCCGGAGTAAGAAAAGCCCCTGTCACTCAAGGGGGAAGGAAGCCCAGAAACAAGCATGCCTAGGGAAGGCTCCGAATTTCCTTGCCTTTGGCTCTCGGGTGTTGCAAACCCTTCCCTCGCGGAACCTCAGCCTCCCCACCTGTGTGGAGAGAGAAGAGCGCCCCGCAGGGCTGTATTGAGGTGGGAGGTCCCATGGGAAAGGCACAGACTGGAAATCTCCCGTCACTTCTGAGCCCTCTGTCCTCTTTAGGATGTGTGTGTTCAGGTTCATGCCGCTGGTGGCGATATTGATAAGGAGATGGGCTCCAGGCAGAGCGACCTGTCGTGGTGGGCAGGGTGGATGCTCCCCTGCGGGTGCTGCCTGCCAGCTGCACAATGCCAGGTGCCTGGGAAACCTGTCCTTAATGAGCTCCGGGGGAGGCAGGCAGTGCACGCAGCAGGCAGCAGGTTGGCGTCTCCCCGCTTCTCCTGTCTCACCCTGCAGCCTCCTGTAAGTCGCACTGTCACCTCTGGGGCTCGGTCACCTGCCGACGCTGCTGCCTCCCTGGTGCTGAATCCTAGGCAGGCAGTAGCAGTGCATATGTAGGAGTGGACGCTCCAGAGGGACAGACTGAATAGAGGAGGACATCCTGCTGGTGGGGGTGGGGTAGGGAGGAACACAGCGGGACATTTCTGCAGGGTCTCTGCCTCTGTGGGGCTCTTCTGGTGCTGAGCCTCAAGAAAGCACAGGGGCCTGGGTTCAAGTCCTCTGCCGGGGTGCACGTCTGCTTGCAGGGCCACTGACCATCTTTAAGGAGTGGCTCGGGGCTCCTGCAGCTGTCCTGTTGTGCTTGTGGTGCACGAGGCTCTGGGGGCACAGCCGGTGCTTTGGGGAACCCTTTCCGTAGTGCATCACTGGCATTGGTAGGTGCTGGTGCCCACTCCTCCCCTGATGGTGGTGCCCTGCATCCATGTCAGGGTGGTCTCCAGGGCGTGTGGCCTGGCCTCACCGTGGGGACAGCGATCAGGGACTGCCTGTGAATGACGTGCGCAGTGTTGGCCTCCCTGGGTTCTTTCCCACTCACTCCCAGTCCCCTGCTTCCAGCTAATTTGGGACCCAAACAGCAAAGCAGCGTGCTTCAATGGTGCCGAGCTGCTCCCGCGTCTGTGGCTGTGGTCTGCTTTGCAGGGGCAGCTGGCCAAGGAGGCCACAGAACACGGGGACGGCGGCTTAAGGCAGCACAGGGGGGCTGTGGGACATGCAGGTGGGGAGGGGAAAAGGGAGAAGGGAGAGGCTCCCTGGCTGGCCTGGCCCTGGGGACGCCGCCAGAGTGCCTCGGAGCAGGGCTGTGCTGGTAACGTGCTCCAGGACACTGCTGGTACTTTTAAAATTTGGCGGTCACAGAGGTCCGTTTTCGGGTCCGCAGTGTGTGTTTGCAGCTCAGTTGCTTCTGCACATGGAAGCAATGTGCCTCCACGTCTGCTCTTAACCCTAGGCAGGGTCACAGACGTCTGTCAGCTGTTTGCTGTGTCTGATTGGTGACCCCGAATCAGGGAGTGAGGTGCTGGGCTAGATCCCACGATGGAAAAGACCTCAGGATGTGGGAGCAGGCCCCCGCCTGCACCCGCTCCCGAAGCCAGAGTGCCTGCCTCCTCCCCGGGGCTGGGCGAGGCCATGGTGGAGGCCTCTGCTGTGTGCACCTCGGGTGCAGTGCACAGACACCCCTCCTGTGTTCCTGCTCACATACACACGCGTGTGTGATCACCATGACCCAGGCATCCATACACCCTTGAGTGCACACACGTGCACACGCTCACAGGAACACTTACAGATTGACGCATGCTTACACCTTCATAATTCGATACTCACAAACATGCCGGTTACACTCTTACACTCATTTTCACACTTTTACACACACAGATACCCCCACCCGCCACTTAGTCATGTGCATTCATGTGTGCGCAGAACCACACTGGAGCATGCATACACACACACACACTTGCACAGACACAGCCATCTACATGTCAGCCACGCCCACTCACAGGTGATACCATTAGTGGGTACCAATGTCCTCATCTGTGTGGCATCTGCAGGACTATGGCAGAGGCCTGCCCAGGACCCTCTGCCCACACCTGCTCTGTGACCTTGGGTGACACCTGGGGTCTGGATCGTGGATTGAGGAGGCCAAACTTAGGCCAGTGTGGGACCCCAGAGCCTGGGGTGGGAGGAAGGGGGTGCCCTCTGCGTCCCTGGGCTAGGGTGGGCTGCGTCCTGCATAGCCCTCCCCATCTGATTCCCAGTGGCAGCCCCTCCTGCTGAGGACAGGGGCTTGACCCTGGCTGCTGCACCCCTTTTCAGCAGCCTGGATCTTTGTTGGCATGTCACAGTCCCATGTGACACACACCTGCTGCTGTGTCCCTTGCTTCCTCCAGGCTCTGGTCCCTCTAGAGCTGGGATGTGGTTGATGCCACAGTGGCTTGTGAGGTGTCTCATGTGTCACATGCCCACGTGTAGGGGCGCAGGGTGTGCAGCTTGGATAAGCAGGGTGCCGGCTTGTAGCACAGTCACTTCCCACGGTCTGGTCCTCACCATGGGCCTCGGCCCAGCTTAGCGCCTAGGGCTGGTGGCTGCTTCGCCTCTTGACTCTGTGTGTGGTCCTTCGAGTGTCCACTGCAGGCAGTGGGCCCTGTGGCGGCTGCAGACCTGTGCCCCTCAAGCCTCTGCGGTTTAGAGTGGGGTCTGGGGCTCTCAGCCTGAGTTGGCATCCAGCCCCGCCATAAGAAGTGTCACTGTGAGCCGTCCACTGTCTGCATGCCCACACCTCAGGGAGGGCTGCTGCACGGTGGTGTCATCTCCCCTCGGAAGCAGTGTGGTCACAAGTGTGCCCTTGAGCTCTGGGTGGGCAGCAGGAGACGTGGTGCAAGAGATTCCAGGCAGTGGCAGGTGGGTGTGGGAGTGGGGCTGCCCGGCTCCAAGGTTCTTCGGGAGGGGGACCCTGCGAGGGAGCCTCACCTGGCAATGCCGTCCTCGGAAATGGTCAGTGCATTCTTAGGAGAGAAACGTCCCCCCTGTGATGGAGATGCCTTGCCTCCCTGAACCACGGTGGCCCTGAAGAGGCATCGGAGAAAGTGGCTTCTGCAGCTGGCTTCCCGAGACACCTGATTTTGCTCCAGCGCTACCTATTGCTGTGTGAATGATTAACTCAGTGGCCACGGTTTAGGAATCGCTGGCATAGCCTAAAGGTTTTAAAATAGCTCTGATGTTTAATTTAAAAGCCATCAGCACTTGTAGATATCTCAGATACTTCCTGAGCGCTGACTCGAGCTGGGTGCCAGGCAGGGTCAGGTCCCGGGGGGACCCTGTGGGGCAGAGGCATCTTTAATGCCAGGCACCTTAGCTACTGTTCGTTGGGAAGTTAGAAACGTTCAGAAGCCGGTGACCTGGCTGCTGGTGGCTCTGGCTGGTGTCCGGGTGCCCGGAGGGGTTGGAGGTGCAGAGACCTCACGAGTGCTGTGCTGTCTCAGACCCAGGCTGGGCCCCCCTCTCAGAAAAGCTCTGGGGGTCCCTGTGTTGCATGCTAGTGCTCTGGGCTGGGCTGTCAAAACTGTGGGAGCTGGTTGTCTCGGTGGAGACTGTCCCCAGGGTGCTCAGCCTCGCCCCTGGCTTCTGACTTCCGCCCTTTGCTGCCCGCTTTCCTGCTGCTGTCTGTGTGTGTTCACCGGCCACTGTCACCTTTGCGGTATCCCTCATCCCTGAACACGGCAGAGGGTGACGGGGTGGGGAGGCCTGAGCCTGCTTGGAGAGGAGCACTGGTGGAGAGCAGGGGGTACCTTGTTACCTGGGGACCCCTTGGCAATGGGACACAGAAGTCACATGGGAAACACCAGAGGCCATGCTTTCCCTCATCTGTCACCAGGCAGATTCCTTCCTCAGTCCTGTGACCTCAGTGTCATGAGTTAGAAGTTAGGGAGCCACCAGATTCCTTTTTTTAAACAAAACAAAACAAAACAAAACAAAACAAAACAAAACAAAACTTGCTTTTATTTTGTTGCTATTATGGAAAACAAACATACTCAAACATACAGAGACCAGCACAGAAATTCATTGTGTCCCTGTCACCGGCTCTAATCTCAACATCCTGCCCGACCTCTGGCAAGTAATGCAAACTCTAGGACACTTAGGACGCCCCCCCCCCATGGATGGTGATCGATTACATTAATGTAAAAATGCACTTTGTGCAGTGCTGAACAGCAGCCAGGTTTGGGGAGAATGGCAGGACAATGTCCACCCAGATGTTAGCGGACACCTGTGGGCAGCCCCAGAAGGTCTGGATGGGGCTCTGGAAGGAGGCCAGGGAGCTGGGCCTGCGCGTCCTGCCCGACATCTAGGGACCGTGCTAGGCAATGGTTGTCCCTGGGGTACTGTTAAGTAGGGGTCCACACATAGGAGGGGACCGCCCGGCCCCACTGCAGGGTCAGGAGGGACTCCCCGGGCCAAGGCTATGGTGTGGGAGCAGGCCTGAGATCGGGTGTGCTGAGTGCTCTGTGCTGCCTGCATGGTGGGCCACGTACTTGTACACGTGTGCGTGTGTGCATATCCACGTGCAGCATGGGGGGGCGGTTCATTCCTGGGCAGTGGCACAGGGGAGGAGGGGCAGGTGTGTGAGAGTGTGGGACTCCTGCCTACCCAGGGACTTGAGGGCTGGCCCTCCAGTGCCACCCAGGTCTGGTGATCTCCACCCCTGCCCTCCTCTCTCCTTTCCTCTCCTGCCCCTCGGCTTCCCTTCTCTCCCCTTCCTTCCTTCCTTCCTTCCTTCCTTCCTTCCTTCCTTCCTTCCTTCCTTCCTTCTTTCCTACCCCTCCCTCCCTCCTTTTCCCTTTTTTCTTTTCTTTTTTTAATTTTATTTTTGTGGTCCTGGGTATCAAAGCCAGGGCCTTTGCCTGGGCTGCAGCCCCAGCCCTTTTTTATCTTTTATTTTGGGACAGGGTCTTGTGAAGTCGCTGAATTGCCCAGGATGCACCTCCACTTGTGATCTTCCTGCCTCATCTTCCCAGATTGCTGGATGACAGACCTGTACTGCCCTGCAGGGCTGATAATTTTCTTGTGGTTATTGTGGGGCACTGGGCCTTCGGCTGGCGGCTCTCATGCAGTGTCCACATCTGTCCACCTGGTCATCTCAGTCCGGCCACTGTGGTTGCCTGGCTAAGGGGGTGCTGCCCCCTCTTCCATCCCCTTGCTATGCCTGTACGGTGTGGGGGGCACTGTGTCCTGCCCATGCCAGGGATGGTAGCCTGCCTAACTGAGCAGCTCCTGACACTGTCTGTCTGTCCGTCTGTCAGTCTGCATGTTTAACTCCACCGAGGGTTTCTTCCAGCGTGGATTCCAGGGTGTTTACTTCACACCTGGGTAATAATTCAACACCACCTTATTTGTTCTCAGGTTGTTCCAGCTCTGGCCACCCAGAGCTCCTCCATCTGGCTCCTGTGTCCCGGTCACACCTGTCATTGTGTGTGTGTTTTAAGCCCTGTCCTTACTGTGTGGCACTGTACATGCTTCAGGCTCCTGGTGGGTGTCTCCATCCCCAGCCCCAGAATCAGCCCTCCCTTGGGGATCCCCAGTCCTCTGCTGGGGTCCCCTAGCAGAGACTGCAGGCTGGGCCCTAGGTGGCCTTGTAGTGATGGCACCTTTGCATCTGTGAAGCAGACAGAGCTGGAACAGCTGTGCTCAGTGCACTCCTGCAAATACACGTGCACTCGCCCGTCTGTGTCAGAGTGAAGCTGAGTATGAGCTCGCTTGGTGTCCCACCCTCTGGCCCTTACTGGCCACTGTCCCCTGCTGCAGTGGGGCCAGACCTGGGGGTGTGCCCAGCAGGTCTGGGGCGCACAGTGTGCAGAAGCATGTGGGTGCCCACCAGCTGCTCTTGTAGATGTGCCCGGGCCTGCTTCTTTAGGACACGCTGCTCTTCTTGGTTCTGCTGCCCCCAGGAAGGGGCCAGTCTGATGCCTGTGGCCCTGGATCTTGGTGAAAAGGTGGCCGAATGTAGTAGTTAGGGTTCTTTTGGTCTTCATCTTTGTCTTTTTTATGGGACAGGGTCTTTGCTGTATAGCCCAGGCTGGCCTTGAATTCACCACATAGCCCAGGCTGGCCTTGGACTTCCAGTGAGTGACCCTGCTGCCTCAGTTTCTGGAGGGCCAGGATTACAGGTGTGCACCACCATGCCCAGCACCAGCATAGCCTTCTTATCCCTTCATTGTCCATTTCCGGCTCTGACCTCTGTGAGGTGGGGGCTCCGGTTCAGGTATGTGGCTTCCCCTTACCGGGACCTTATTCAGAGCTGGAATAGCTGTGCTCAGTGCACTCCTGCAAACACATGTGCACTCTGCCGTCTGTGTCAGAGTGAAGACCGGGGGACCAGGAGGTTGTCTTGGTGCTTGGGGGACCTCATCCTCTCCATTTCCCCCAGGGTGTCCGTCTACATAATGGGATCAGTGGTGCATGGTGTGGGGGTTCAGGGGAAGAGGGAGGCAGTTTCCAGGGCTGCCTGGTGCCTGCAGACCCCCCCCCCCCACCTGAGAGGAATCCCCTGACCGCTGTGGTATCACATGATCCTGCAGGTGCACATGGAGGTGGTATGGTGTCATGGGGCATGCGTGAGATGGTGACAGTGGGCTCTCCTCTTTACCTGGGAGTGGCTAGGAGGTCCCAGCCACACCCACCTTGGCTACATACATTCATGAGACAGGTGTGCGGGAGCCCGAGGGAAAGACCCAGAAACTTGGCAAGCTTGGGAGGAAGAAGCTACAGCAGCAGAGGAGGAAGGCAGGGCTTCATGAGGAGGGCATGTGGCTGGGGTGGAGACCAGCAAGGGAGTCCAGGGCTGCCTGCGGCCAGTGGGCGCAGTGCTGGGGTGTAGACCCCTTCAGATGGGCCAGGCCTGGATCCACAGTTCCAGTTGGCCAAGTAGAGGGGAACGAGGCCTCCTCTGCCCCAGGTCCTGAGGCCCCTGGGTGGAAGGAGTGGTCCCTGTGCTGGTCAGCCATCCCAACAGAGGCACCCAACAGAGGTCCCCCTCTGACTCCCTTTCCCACTGCAGTTTGAGTCCTTTCTGTTCTGGGAGGAAGCCAGGAGAGAAGGGAAGTCAGGATGGGCATGGGTCTCAGACGTGAGATTGTGTTGTTCCTAATTACAGCTTTTATTTTGAGGGCTGAGGTCTGCCTGCCTTTCACATCCCTTGGGAAGGGGCTGGTGACTTCCTGTGCAGGCCTTTCTGCAGCTGTGTCAGCGCAGCCATGGCCCTTCCTTGACCTTGAGGCACCCCATGACTGGCGGGTCACCTACCACCTCTGACTAGGCAGGGTGCCTTCATCGGGAGAGGCTCCTGCCCCCATCTCTCCACCCTCAACCCCTGCTCTTGTCCTGTGTTGGGGCTGTGGACATCCTTCTGGTCCCCTCTGTGGTGGCCCTGACATCCCCAGCTTGTGCAGTGGGCTGTGGGGTCCTCGAAGTCCTGTCCACTCATCACTTGGCTCTGGACACAGCTCTGCTCCGGCATTTGGCCCAGGGCAGGTGCCCCCGGGAGTCCCGGAAGCAGCAGGCCTGGCTGTCCCACCCCGCTGCTGTCTGTAGGTCCCTCGTGGCCTCCCCAGCTTGGTGTACGTTCTGCCCCGAGGCTGTGGCTGTGACCACTCCTCTTACAGCCTGGGGGTCTGGAACGTCACCCACTGTTTAACTGGGGTTCCTCTGGCTGAGCGCCTTACCCAGTGCTCCCAGGGCCCAGGCCGTGGCGTAGCCCACATCACTGGTGTGTTTACCCTGGATGTCTCTAAGGACAGGCACGCATGGAGAGGATGTGGCACACAGCACAGCATGGGTCCTGTGCTGGGGGTGTGCAGGGGAACACACTTGTCTCTGCCTCAGTGACCTTTCGGATGCATCCCCAGTGGTGGCGGGGCTTGGGGCGGAGTGGCTGTCAGCTTTTGCAGGTCACAGGTGGGAGGCCTTGGTGACCATGGCTGGGTGAGCCAGGTGGCCGACGTGGATGAGTGTGCAAGGACTGTGAAGTGCCGGCCCGGGAGGGGCAGGGACTCGCCAGGAATGGGCCACGGGCTGCATTTACTATTATGCGGTGAGCATGTGCTCGCGTGGTAAAAAACTCCTGCTCTGTAGCGATTCCAGCTCCGGAGCTCGGGGACAGCAGGCAGGGTGGGCCTGCTTGAAAGGACTTAGCAAAACACGTTCTCTGCCCTGGAGCCAGCTGTGGGAATGCAGAGGGTACAATGCCAGGTGCGATGTCACCCCCAAGGACCTGGTCATGAGAGGGGCAGGGGATGGGGAATCACCAAGAATAATGGCGCCAGAGCTCAATGAGAGACGGAACAGCCCTGCAAAGTGTCTGGAGGTCACCGGCAGAGGGCGTGACTGAGGGCGCCTAGCGCAGCCCAGCGACGAGGCTGGTGTGTTTATGGGAAAAACAGGACCGAAACCTGTCCATTCCATGGTGGCAGCTCAGGAAAGAGCATCAAAAGGGACATGGCTGGTGTTCAGTCACGGGATGGCCTTCAGGTCACAGCGAGATGTGCAGGGTCACAGTGAGATGTTTAAGTCGGGAAGGGATTCAGGTCACGTGGAGGGGTCAGATCACAGTGAGAACTTCAGTGTGGCATGGAGATATCAGGATCACTCTTACTTGTTCAGGTCACACCTTGATGTTCAAGGTGACTTGGAAGTGTCCAAGGTCACAATTAGATGTTCAGGTCACAGTGAGATGTACAGAGCACGGGAAGGTTCAGGTCACAGTGTATTAATTCTCAGGACAAAGGTCACCTGGAAATTTCAGGAGACATTTGGGGCTACCATGAGATAGATATTCAGGGTCATTTCATATGTTCATTGTCATCATGGAGATTTCAGGGTCACCATGGTGAGGTTCAGGGATCTGGGAAACCATTCTATTGGACGTCCTGCCACCTTCTCTGACCCTCTCCCAAGTGACTACCTCCCTCTGTCAGGGTTGTGACATCCAGGAAGGACAGTCTCTACCCTGCCAGGCTGTGGTGTTGGTGTTGGTGTCAGCCCCTCTGGGTCAGGTGGACCCGAGTCTGAGGGCCACTCACTGGGGCCAGGGCCTGCAGATCCATGGTCATCGTCCTTACTCCTGGTTGCCACTTGGAAAATGGCTCGAATGTGTTTCTAGAGTACATCTGACTGTTGACTGGAGGGTATTTTCAGCCTCCTGTTGGACATATCCTCGAGGAAAAGAAAAATAAACCGAAGCACAGTAGAATTTCTAAAGAGTTTGTGTCAGATGCAGTTCATGAGTGAAGAACCCATAAACCCAAAGAGGGTTAATGTTCTGAGGACAAAGCCTTGGTGCCCTTGTTTATAGGGTGATGGTTGAAGAAGCAAAACAAATACTCTGCTTGTGGTTACGCTGATTTGTTATTCTCGCCTCATAAGTTTAGTGGCTGCTTCCATTGGTTAAACATACTTTCTTGTTCTCTTTAGTATTGGCATGTGCAAGGAACAGCTCAAACGAAGGTGGCCTGTGTTGCAAATCAGCTCAGGTTAAGGTCACTTGTGAGGTCCCTGCATGTCTGCATGCTCTGCTCGGGGCCAGGTCTCTGCTCAGCTAGGAAGTGGGGAGAAGGGGAAGAGGCCAGAGAAGAAGCCAGGGACTAGATCGAGTACCCAAGGCCCTGCTGCTGTGATCCGGTCCCTGTGACCAGGGATCCCCCCCCGCCCTGTTTCTTATTTCTGTCACCTCCCAGTACTGCCACCAGATGATCAATCCACCAGTAGATTAAGCTGCTGATGAAGTTACAGCCTTCATGATCCAATCACTGCCCAAAGACCTGTCACTTGCCCTTGGGGACATTTAAGATTCATAACAGAGACTTCAGGGCTGGCTGTCATTTTAATTTACTTTAACAGAGGTCACTTCAGACACCTTGAGTTAGAAGGTGCCCAAACCCTTTTCTGCGTCCAGTTCTGCCCCCCTCGGTGGACTCCCCATCTGCCTGGCTCAGCACCCAGGGGTGCCAGGCACTGCCAGGTCTCTGCAGGCTGCCGGAGGTCTGCTGTGCCTGTGGCTCCCCTCAGTCAGGGTGGCCCGTCTCTCCTGGGAGTTCTGTCCTTGGGCCCCAGCCCGCATGCCCCAGTGCTGTGTTTCACGGCGTGCAGCGTGCAGTCATGTCTGGGGCATTTGTAGTGGATCTGGGAGGGCTGGTGACATCTGGGAACCGCAGGTTCTTGTTCCCTGGGGCAGAGGTGGAAATGCCGGGTTTAATCAGATGTGACAGGGGCCCCTGCAGGGAGCAACCCCCACCCTCACAGGACACAGGCACCATGTGAGTCCTCCCCCACTGCCTGCAGAGGGAAAGGATTTCTTCATCTGGCTTGTGAGAAGTGTCTGTCTGGCCCCCTGGGCCTATGGCCTGGGACATCAGGGACAGACCAGACCAAGTGTCCTGCTGGGCAGCAGCCAGGGCTGATACCTGGGGCTGAGCCTCATTCTGGGTTGGGCCACTGCATCTGGTCATATGGCCAGGCCAAGATGTCCTTTGGCCATTGCCGGATCCTGCGAATTCTGTTCTGGGTCCTGTGATGGCTCAGCTGCAGCTGGTTCAGGAGGAGGAAGCCAGGAATGTTGTGTTCCTGGGACCCCATCCTCGTCTCCTCCACGCCTCGGTGGAGACTGAGATGGGGCCTTGCCCTGAGCTGTGCCCTCTGCCTCTTCTAGATTTATCTTTTAATTTTGAGACAGGGTCTTGCTAAGTTGTCCAGGCTAAGTTGAGATCCTCTACTCCCAGAGTGCCGGGATTATTAGGCGTACACCACCAGTCCTGGTTTGGGATCTGGCTGTGACCAAAGCAGCAGTGTCCCTTCTGATCAGGCCTTCTGTGCTGGCCTCAGGGTAGTGGCTGTCACAGCGGGGAAGCCCGAGGACCCTGTGGGGACAAATCTGCAGACACTGTGTCTCCTCCTGGTGGGCTGGTGTCTGCTTCATGTAAAGTCAGTCGACCTGGGTTTCGCTTTAGCCAGCTCTCTTTCCCTGGGCCTCCCTAGAATGTTCCAGGGAGCCCCCGAGGACAGTCAATCTTCCTGCTGTTACTCTCTAGGAGGAGTTTAAGGAACAGAAATGGTTTCTGTCCATTGCCAGAGGCTGGGCATCCAGGCTGAAGGAGTCGCAGGGCTGGTTTCTTCCGGGCCCTCGGCTTGTAGACCATCTTCCCCGTGTGCCTGTCCTGATGTCCTGTTCTTAGAGGCTGCCAGTGAGATTGGCTTAGGCCAGCCTAGTGACCTCATTTCAGTACCATGCTAACAGCCCCATGTGTAAATACTGTTCCACGCTGAGGTCCTGGGGTTAAGACTTCTTCATGTGAATCTGGAGGGACAAACTTCAGCCCGCAGCGCTGGCCTGGGAATCCACTCGACTCCCTGCCACATGCAGGGTGGACATGCGCGCATCTGTGCCTGTGCCCAGCCTCCTGTGGCTGCCTGTGCTGTGGCCTCTTGGGGCTGATGTGGGGCCGTGGAGGGTCCCCAGAGGCTGTGTCCCTCCCACACCCACCCGCCCAGGCCCACACACTGTATCTGCTTTGTTCCCACCGCAGCTTGGGGCCAACGCGCTGCTCTTCGTGGGTGTGAACATGTATGGCGTGTTCGTGCGCATCGTGACGGAGCGCTCGCAGAGGAAGGCCTTCCTGCAGGCCCGTGGCTGCATCGAGGACCGCCTGCGGCTGGAGGACGAGAACGAGAAGCAGGTGAGGACGCGGGGGAGCTGCCGATGGGCAGTGGTGATGGCTTTCAGGAGCCTGGGCTTCCCCCTTGCTGGCAGGGCCCGAGATCTGGGTGTCACTTGGTGTGTGGGGCCCTGAGAGACCAATGGGCCTGGGGGCACTGCAGGAGCCAGGCTGCTCATGAGCCATGGATGGTGACGGGGTGGCATTGAGTGCTTGTCTTCTGGATGCAGCTGGACAGGCTTCCCTGGCCTCGGGAGGACCAGGTGGGTCCTGGCCACACGTTAGGAGCATGTGAATCTGTGGCCTGCCCTGCCCTGCTAGCAAGTAACCTAGCAGAGGAGTCTGAAGCTTCACCACCCATGGCTCAGTGTGGCTGACCCGACCCAGGGTGTGCTGGTGTTTCTAGGGTGCATAGGAGTTGAAGGGGGGGGTCTCCTAGCAAGGTGGCAGCCCCCATAGCGCCCGTGCACCATTTTTGTTCAGGTGATGACATCGCAGTGAAACCATGTCTTTGTGTCCTAGTAAAAGCAAGCAGTAGTGGAGAGGTGGCTCCGTCTGTGTGCGCTGGGGAGGGTGGACGTGTGGGTGGGTGTGTGTGGTGTGTGCATGTGTGTGCACCTCCTGTGTATGTGTGAGTCTTGCATGGCTGCCTAGTTCACCTCGCCTCCCTGGGTTTTGCTTTCTTCTGTATTTTCTTCCTACACTCAGCTGGATCATTTTATTTTTATTTATTAAATTTAACTTCAGTTTTTGATTAACATGTACTAGATGATATAGTAACGTATGTATTAGGAATATTAACGAGGCACAGCCTGGTGTTTCAGCATGCTGGGTGGGCGGGCTTGCCGGGTAATTAACATTTCCCTCTCTTAGCCCTGCCGCTTTGTGTTTGCATCCCTTAATGACTCTCGGCTAGAACCGCACACAGCGTGTGTCACGTCCTCTGTGTTATCCCTTCATTCCCGGCAGGGACCTTGGAGAACTTGCCTCCATGCTGGGTAGGGTCTGAGTCTTGAGCAGGCAGGAGATGGTAGGGTGTGGGGCAGAGGTGACCCCACTCCGTGCCCTGTTGGGCGAAGCTGGAAGGAAATGGGCCCGAGGTGGCTGCCTGGATGGCTCGGCGCACAGCGCATGCGCGTGTGCTGGGCTGTGTCTGATCCCTGAGACTAGCAGGAGAGGGCTCTGGACAAGTTGGGGGTCAAGGCTCAGGTGGGGGCCTGGGTCCAGCATGGCACACATAGGGGCTGGGGGGTCAGTTCTCCCTGCCCAGCAGGGGCTGCGTGGCTCAGGGCACTTGGCGGGCAGGGGCTTGTGCTCAGTCCCTGAGCAGGTGTGGCTGGAGGGCTGGGGACACACTTCTCCCTGCGACATGCCAGACACACACAGGCTGTGTCCTATGGCCAGCACTGAGCTCCTGGGTCTGCAGGCAGCGGGGCATGGGGACACTGTTCTGAGATGCAGAATCCTCTGCTTTAAGAGCCCCTTGTCCCATTCCAAGGGCTCCATGGGACGCATGGACTCTTGGAAATAGCGGCCCTCTGCCCAGTGACCCCTGGCGGGGCTGAAAGTGGAGGCCGCAGGGCCTCAGTCATCCTCCTCTCTGTTCACAAATCAGATGCCACCAGGCTAAGCTGCTTCTCATCTGTACCATCTTCCAGCCCTGGGGACGACCTCCTTGTGTCCCAGGTGACAACACCTGTCGTCAGAAAGGGCTCTAACCCACCCACCCATGCAGTTAAGCTGCAGGTTCGCTGACTTGCACAGTGGAAGCTAGTGAGAGGCATAAAGGGATTTATTAAGCAGGAACTTAAAGTGCGAACTCCAAGAAATAGGATTCGGGCTCTCAAGAAACAGGGGTGCTTTATGATCTGGAGCTGGGAACATTTAAGGTGTCTGGGGGTGTCTTCAGGATGCGCAATCTAGGAAGCGTGTTCTCGGTCTGCCCCGTTACCCAGGGACAGGCCGTGCTGGAATGCAAACCCCTGTGTGTGTTCCAAGCTGAGGTTTGCTGCCCACCAATCTTGCTGCTTCCTCCAGGATAATCACCATTTTCAGATGAAAAGAGGCGGTCTAAGCCATTCACGGCTTCCCTAATGTCTGGTCTTGAAGACCTGTAGTGCCCTCCTCGTCCTGCTCAGATCAATTCCATACTAGGTTGTTTCATGTGAATTCCCTATATGTGACAATATGGACAACTGTTTGGAAGAAAACAAAAGTCAATATGATAGAGAGTGAATATCTCCAATTGTCTAGCTTTGAAATTTATGTCTTACATTGCTTTCTTGTGATCC